>JALBCR010000172.1:0-249629 GCA_030710515.1 Abscondita cerata | reverse complement strand
TCGGTAATAGCATTTAAGTTACGTAAATATAAGAAGTAAAGTAAAGTGTCAGGTGCCATACCTGTAACCAACGCCACTTGGTAGTGACTAATATGATTCTAAGAAGAGCCCTACAAATACTTACAGTTAAAGGTGATGCCAAACAATTCAGGGCAAGGTGCGGACCAAGTTATATATGCATCTACACAGTAGGCTCCAGCGTTTTAGCATTTTGTATAACCTATAGTATATTAGGTAAAGAAGGCATTTTAGCGACTCGTACTCGTCTTATAAAATGCGTCTTCTGAAACACGAATTCCTTATACTATTTTTTTTCTATTTTGGGCTTTCAGATTGATTTTAAAATAAAATTTTAGCGAGTTTTTAAATTTAGGGAATTTTTGAAGTGTAATTGCTAAGGTGGCAATATTTACATTAAACTTTTGGTTTATATTCTAGTTTAAGTTTAATTAATACATTATCATGTTTCATTAAAAAAAATGAGTGGACATAAAAATAAGTAGATAAATAAATCTACTGATAATTAATTACGATTTAAATTAATGCACACCTAGGACGTTATCGGTGTTCACCGTTCCGAATAAAAAATTGTTCCTATTTCTATAAAAGAACTCCAATTTCTATAAAAGAACTCATTTTTGGGTGCTTTTATAGCTCTGTAACGACCCAAAATAGAAAAAATAAGTTCAGTAGTTAACAAGAATCAAAATCAGTGGAAATTAAATAAATCTTATGTATGATGTAATCGTTGGATGACCTGCCTACACGATATGTTTATTGCTTTGTTAGTAATAGTACATATTACTTTATGCTTATTGTCTTATAGTTGAATAAAAAGAAACATTTGTAGCATATAGACAGATACTTTGTTAATCAATATACACTTCGAAAAATTTCTGTCCGAGTTATTACGCGAATTACAAGAAATTCTTATTTTTAAGACACATTTTACTTTAATTTTGTTGTGCACAATCTTTCAACAATATGAAGCACCATCTATATTTATTGACATACCTTTTCCATTAATTTTATTGGACATTTTTCTTAATTTGAACGTACAACATTTTCGGAAAATAAAATTTAATTAGAAAAAGCAATTCATTTACTATTACAAAAATACAAACAATCATTTTCTATAATATTTGTAAACAATTATTAAATCTTACCTGAACTTGAATCGTACTACTTTCGAAAGCATTATACAGCATTGGCAGAACTTCGGTTCCGAATATCGTCACGTGGAGTTTTTTTTTCAAGAATCAAATGCAAATTTTCTAATAACGTTACGGTCGCTTGAATAGACTTTGGTGTGGAAAAACGCTTCAAAACCAAAATTTACTTACACTTATAAACGTTTGTTTCAGCTGCATACAGTATAACCAAAGTAAACAATTCTTAAAGTTGAACTCACCTAAAGGACGGAAGAATTATGGACTCGTATTCCTCTATGGTAGATTCTTGAATTAAATATAAAATAGGTTGCAAAACGGCAGCTAACACTTCTTGGGTGCGCATTTCTTGTTGTAAACTTGGCCATACGTGTTGATACCAAAGTTTCTGAAAAAAATATAACAATAGAGAATGTTAAAACAAATATATCAATATTAAAAATAATAACATCAATATCAAAAACCAAATCATTTGAAATTAATTTTTTAAGTTTTAATCATTAAGGTTTACTTGTTTACTTCACTTCAATAAGATATTTTTTAAACAAACAATTTTGTCCAATTTTATAATAGCATCATGATTTAAAAAAAATGAAAAATTTATGTCACTAAACCTGCATAAATCTGAAAAAACATTAAACTTTTTAAAACATTCTTGTTGATATACATGCAAAATTGGAATCACCTTTTTTATTCAGAAGTTGTTCGGTATAGATATCGAGTTTGGTAATAAAATAGTATATTGTATCACACGAGGAGAAAATCACAGTATTCATGAGAGTGTGTTAGCTGCGCGAGGGTGGTAGCCCGAGCGCTGATAATCGAGCAATGAAACATGATTTTATCGTCAAGTAATACACTATACTTTTCCACGACCAGTATGTAGTATCTGAGTTTTATCAAAATTTAATTTAAGATTTAACTGTCAGTTTGGCAATTAAAAAAAATATAGCTGTTTTCATGACTACCAAACACTTTTTATTCTCAATAATAAACAATAATTATCAAGTTTACTTTTTTATTTGAGGTGTAGACGTCGTTTTGACAGATTTTCAGGTTAGATAAATAAATGTCAGTTTCAAATCAAAACGAGCAACCAATCGGCTTTTGCAACTCTATTCAGTAAATTGGGGTATATATATATACCGTTACTAGTAATGAAATGATTTTCTGCAGACGTTTAGATATGACCAATTTTCTCGGCTGTACTTCCGAATAGCCCCCAGGTCGGATCGGGCTGAAACCCGTACATTATACTATACGACTGACGGGAAGAACACTGACACTAGTCGCAACTCCCGCAAATGGGTAGTTTTGGAGATATAGTCCAAAACATCACAGGATACATTTATGCTAGCAACTGGTAGGATCTTTTAAAAAAGTATTTGTGAATACAAGTAGCTCAGTTGAATGAGGTGTCGGATTAAAATGTATGTTAAGGTGTTATTGGTTTTCGATTCCAAAGTGGACTATTTTTTTGATTTTTAATATTTTTTTAACACAAATATTGTGAACAATTACACAAATAGCCAAATAGTCACTGTTAGGTAAGGTTAGGTTAGGGTTTAGGTTAGGTTAGGTTGGAGGTTAGGTTTAGGTTAGGTTTAGGTTAGGTTTAGGTTAGGTTTAGGTTGGTTCAGGTTAGGTTTAGGTTAGGTTTAGGTTGGGTTTAGGGTAGGTTTAGGTTAGGTTTAGGTTAGGTTTAGGTTAGGTTTAGGTTAGGTTTAGGTTAGGTTTAGGTTAGGTTTAGGTTAGGTTTAGGTTAGGTTTAGGTTAGGTTTAAGGTTAGGTTGGAGGTTACGTTTAGGTTGAGTTTAGGTTAGGTTAGGTTAGGTTAGGTTTAGGTTATGTTTAGGTTACGTTAAGTTGAGGTTAATATATCCCATTCTTATTCTCATTTTTAATTTATACTTGTTATATCTCAATAACTAGACTTTTCGGGCGATGGGACTAGTGCCATTGTTTTCTCGTGATGAGTTTAGTATATGTTATGAGTTTCATCCTGATCCGTCATGGGGGCTATTCGGTATTTTTCCGTTTTCTCTAGTGGTTTATGACTACAAAATGTAAAGTTTTCATAGTGGTCGTGGAAAAAAATATTTTTTGTAGGTATTTTGACACATTGTATTTTTATAAATGCAATACTTTGTATATGATTTCACTAATTAATAAAATACATTTATTTCTTCAAAAATTATAAAGGATTAGAATCCTGGGTAGTTTGGAAGATCTTAATCAAAATATGTGTAAATATCTTGAATTAACGTTGTCCCAAAAGTTTTCGGAAAAATTTGAATACTTTTTTTTTAATTTTAACGTTATGTTCTTACAACTACTATTAATAAACATAAAAATTTACAAAACAGGCAACAGTCCATTTTCTCCTATGGCACAAAATTTAGTCCACACATGTTATGTGTCATCATCACTTGGACGGTAGTAAATTCGACTTTGCGGATTTTTTGGAATATTCTGCGTCTAAGTTGCTCTTCATTTTGAGTTTCCCACTCACCGTTGTAAATTTTTCTGTTTAGTAGTGATCAGAGTTCTTAAATGGGTCTCGCCTGAGGTACTTTGGGAGGGTTGTCTATTTTGGGAACAAAATTGATACCATTAGTAAAATATGTTGTTTTCCTAGCATAATGGCATGATGCTAAGTTAGGCCAGAAGATAATTTCATCATTGGCTTGATGTGTATTTATAAAATTTGGCAATTTTGTCAGACATTTTCCTGCGTCAATGGCTTCACCGCGAACACGTCCGAGATACGGCCGCGAAACACCAGCTTGTGATATAGCACACCAAACCAAGATTTTGTCTTCAAATTTAACCTTGACTTTAAATCCAACATCATTCGGAGCATATATTCAAAAAATGAACACGCGTCAGAGCACGATAACACCTGAGATTTTTTTCCACCTGAGAAGGAGTATATTTAGAAGTTTATTTTTTAAAATTTTAAGCCTAAGCCTACTGACAGTTTAATGTAAAACACGTAATCTTTGGGATAATTTTTTAACCAAAATTCCCACCTGGTTTTTTGCACTTGCCACTAATCTTTCTTTAGTAGATTGGTTTAAAATTTTCGGACGGACACTTTTTGGTAGATTTATACTTGGCAAACTTTCTCCGCACTCTGATATATGTCGTAGTTGATATATTTGGATTTCTATAAATTCGAACAATATCCCGTTTAGGCACTTGTCCAACCAACTAGTAAATATCTTTGCGAATATTGAGCTTGTACGACATGTATTCCCCTTTCTTCAATAAAATTGACTTAAATAAAACGTCAATCAATTTGCTAAATTTTGTTTTTAGCAGTGACTGGATCCAACTATGTTTATTATAAATAAGTTTTATTTGAAAATTTTCCGAAATCTTTTGGGACATACCTTACTATTAAAAATGTACACAAATGCATGCAAATTTTAATTATACAATTGTTCGGTGTCTATAGTAACTTCCAAGAAATAAGTGTTTTTTGCAATCCACTCTCCATAATCAGTAGCTGCATTGGTGCAGTTTTTCCTTTACCTATTTTCCAGCTTCTTTATACATATTCTATTTATTGCTATTTTTGTCCCACCCTCTTTGAAACATTCTCAATTTTTGCCCTAACAATCTATCATGAAGTTAATGACACTATCAGTTTCAACCCCACACGACTTAAGGCCCCCTTCCTCTCATCAAATTTGTTTCAAATTCTGTCAATAATTAAAATTAACATATTAAAGTTCTTTAGAACCCCTTGGAATAAGAAATTAAATAGGTTTTGAATGTTCTAAATATATTTTATAAAAAATTGTTTACTATCGTTAAAAAAATTGTAGAGCAGATCTATTATAAGTGTAAATTCTATTAGATCGGAAATAAAACAATTACTACTGGGATTATTAAAATAATACAAAAATATCCACTATCAAACATTGCCTTCACGTAAGCTTCTAATGATTTTTTTTGGCGCATGAACTTCTACTGTCATTAGCGCTTCTTCTTTTTTCCCATCTCCCTCTTACTACTTAAAATTTGTGACGGTAGCTACCACGAGGTAAGTATATGAATGTTGGTAGGAACAGTGTAGTCTATTCTCAGGTGTGCCACTTTAAACCAATCTCATTTGCTTAAATTAATGGGACATTTCTATTTTCTCAAGTAACTTTTAATTTTTTTTAGGTGGTTATTTATTTCGTTAAATTCATCTTGACATTTTTGTGTTAATCTTCTTCAAAATATCCAGAGTATGTATGCTTTACCTACCATTCTACTCTCGAAAATGCCCTGGTACCTATACTAAGCATATCTTCTTTCCACAGCTTTTCAGGTAGTCTATTATTATCTGTGACGTCGTATCACAGGTACATATCTTGTGCAAGAAATTTATTGCACAAAAGATACTGTTTTGGCATGAATAGACCAATGCATTTTGACACTAGCCAAATTGCATATTGTTTCGTTAAGTGTGGTGTGCCATCCAACGGCAACAACCAAGAATGTGCTTTTCTATTTATTACTAAAGCAGCTTCTGCATTTCGTTGGTTAGATGACCCATCGGTGTAGACCAGAATCGATTCAGAGTTTATATAAAGAATATTTTCGAATACTATTCGGCAATCTTTGGCTGTGGTGTCATCAAAAACGACCTGACGACCTCGTAGGTCCAGTAATGTGTGGTTTTCAAGTTAACTTCGATTTAAACGTAAGCCTTAGAAATCTAGTTGCTACTTTATGTGATATTGGAATATCTTTCATTTACAACAAGAGTCTGTAGTGCGTTTTTTCAAACGACAGAAATGAGCGCTATCAGTGATTTCCGAGCAAAAAGCGGAACTTATCTATCTTGCTGTTTATCAACTATTGCACGCATTTTGGGAGCCGGCAAAAATGTGGCCAAAATGTCTGGATATAGACATCTGTCTACTGATAAATTTACGATCGTTGCTACATCGATCACAGGAACATCAGAAGAGTACGGTAAGCATGGATCCTGTAGCATTTTTGATTGGGACTATGAAAGCCTTTTGTTAAAAAAAAATTGACAAACTTTACTACGCTACCTGTCAGTCCTTAATTTTAATGCTTGCGGACGATTCCGTAGCGCCATAAGCTTACTCGAGGTCAAAAAAGCTCTCCGTTACGGAAATTCTTTACTATTTCTTTTTGCAGGTGTACAAGCTAGTCTAGCGTTTAACACATTAATGTACGTTTGTTAATCTGTTAGAGGGTAACATTTACCAATTATTTACAATTTTAATAATTAGTGTTTTTATTGTGTGCTCTTATAAGTTTTTATCCAGATTCTATATTTACAATCGTTTAATTTTTACTCTGAAGAAGAACACATAAATAAAGCTTCCAAAACGTCTTCTTTCATCACGTCTTCAATACGAGGGAAAAAATCTGCACGAGAAGTAAATAAAATTTAGGACAAAGAAATTTTAATAAAAAAGTAAGATTAAATGGTATTTTTCTTTCGAGTTTTGTTGTATTTACGAATGACGCCTGATTTTGAAGCTGCCAACTGTATGAAATTAATCGGCGAAAGCCTCCGCTACATCTATTGCTGTATCTAAAACACGTCCATTTAATTCTAAATCGATTGCATTCAGATTATTTCTCGTTCTTGTGACCGACTACTTTTTAATTTTATGCCACATCGACGACACGTAGTCATGCCATGAGTAATAAATATATTCCTGCGTTCATACTGAAATTTCACTGAGCGATCACTTTGGTCTTAAGTAGCGTTCGCGCTGTATCCACGCGCAGCCAGGAGTAGCAAAAGTGTACCTAAAGTAAATTCGTCGATTTCCGATTGTGCGGTATATCGCGAAATTCTACTGCTAAGAAATAGTAAGGTTTTTATAACCGCTTTGTTCAAGTCATAAATAATATTTATGCGCGTGGGTTCGGCACAAGATTTCCGTAAGATAACCGAGCTCAAACGTTCCGACGCCCAGTGGAACTTCTGAGCAACAAGTATTATTATTCTGTGGGTTTACTTTCCAACCTGAGCATGTTCTCTAGCTTTTTAAAAGCAATCAAGTTTTGCAACATCTGGTACGTATTGAATACGTTTGTTTTCCGTTATAGCCAGCCGTACACGCTGGTTCAACCATGGTACCGGGGTACATTGTACGTTACCTCATATAGGTATGTTGTTTTCAGTAGCACAGAGGGTGATTGAGTTTATTAGCAGAACCTGGAACTTCGGTGACTACTATAGCTTGGTGCGGTTATCCAGTCGGCATGCTAAGCCGGAACTTTTGGTAAAAGTAGACAGAAGCTATAAACAGTTATAGGCGTTGAAATTCTCGAATATAAAGAACAGTCGTGGTAACTGTGTTAGTAAGTCCACTAGGTTTTGCGATCTTTATTCGTTGATAGGTTTGTGACGATCTTGACTTCCAACGTCGTTTCTGAGAAGATTCGTGACCTCTCAGCTGCATCTGACTGCCTGGGCATCTTTTCAAGATCTTGTAACATTTGCTCTTAAAGTAAGGTTGAAGAGACGCAATGAGTTTCCTGTAGCCACGTGATGCAGATGTTATAATCCCTTATTATCAAATTGTTTAAATCGTATCGTTGTATAAGATCATTACAGTTAAAATATAAAATTAAAAAAAAGATGTCTATGTATAAATAAATACAGGACTTCTATAAATGAATATTAAAAAAGCAAATTTTTCGCTTAAATTGATAGTGAATTAATTTATGCTAATGTTATAATATTTGTCAGTTATTTTGTAATTAATATCCCTGGTTGTAATTGTGTGTTGTTCGTCGTGTATCGTTAATTTTGTTCATTTAATTGATGATACAATCATTTATAGAAACCATGTAGATACTCTGTGTATAAATAATAAATAAATAAATAATTTGAATCACAAACGTAAATATCACTAATAATATCACAAATAATAACATGTTTAGGTAGACCCCATAAAAAGTTTAAACGTAAAGCTGTCTTTATCAGTGTTCTTTCTTTTTTCGTAACCTAGTTTTCTAGCGACCTAGTAATAGGTGATTGTAGATTAGGCGGTTTTATGTTTGTGCGCCTTTGGTGACAAAAACATCATTCAACATAGTGACCAAAGTGAGTACAAAATTTTCCACTAGTTGCGTGACTTCTTTTTAGCCATTTTAGCATAGCACCTGCTCTGCTGTGGGGTTGGGGTTATTTCTTTTCTACTTGTATGGTAGGATAAGTTTTTTGTTTTAATATCCTTAATAGTAAATTCTTCTCTATATAGCGGGCAATATTGGGTTATCGTTAGGAATTGTAAATACATGATTCGATAGATCTTGAAATTCATTTTCAACTTTTTTCTTAGTTCTGCGGGCTTTATTAGCCTTATAACTTTTTAAATCAGAGCAAATCTCTTGTGTACTGCAAAATAAGATATCTTTACAGTGAATTACGCCTTTATTATAATTTAGTGTATTGTGAGTGGGGTAACATTTGTCTTTGATTCACCTAAGCGTTTTGTAAGCTCATTAACTTTAATTTGAGGTTGTTGTTTCTATTAGTAAGCGTCTTTTATTTTCCATATGGTTCACAATACAATTTCACAAACGCTTGTCACAGTACTGCAAATTAACAACTGTTCTTAAAAATGTTGTCAAATGATATATTAACTAAAGAAAAACATTAAAGAATTTCTGATAAGAGCTCTTGACAAACAATATTTGATGGTTAAGGTAAACTTTGATTCTTTTGATAATATTAGGCATACATTTGAATTAATTTATGTTGCATTAATAATATGAGTATCAAGTGGATGCAGATGTTGCAAATTAACAGTGTTAAAAATTGATGACGTACAAGATACGGACTCATACAAACATTGCAAGAGAAAGTTAGATTGAAGACTTTATCTCAAATAAATTAGATATAAAAGAAGTTCCAAGAGGGACCTTCTAGTTCCAGACAAGGAAACACATACACAATTTTTGCAAAATCATCGGAAGCTGTGCCAGATTTACGATTTCTAAAGTAATTAATCAATAAATTTTAAATTTATTTAATCGTATGGTACATTTTCAATATTGTATTGTGATGTAAGTGTTATGTGTGGTGCCCCAGAAGATCAGTATAAACCTGTACAGTGTGGTGACGAAACCGTGTGCAATAGTGGATTGATTCGTCTTGACAAAGCATTTGCTTCAAGGTTTAGGAAAACCACTAAACCTAAATTGCCAAACCTTACCCACCCTAGTATTCATATGTAATAATATTAATCAAGTGTGTAAACATTATAGAAGGTAAATCAGAACATAATTTTAATAAATTTTAAATGATTTAAAAAAATCGATTTCAAAAAGCAAAACACCTGAGCTTAGAATTTTGTAATTGCGTTTATTGTTTTTAAAGTTGGCATGGATGTACCTTGTAGATATCTACTAGTGGTTAATATACAGAGTGGGCCAACGCCGACAAAACAGAGCCAGCCACATCAATACTTTAAAAAAGAAAACTCAGACACGTCAATTTTATTTCTGAGGGGGACATCTTTTCAGCCTGTCAGCATTCCAGTATTACCTCTGGTTTTAACGAAAATGACGTCACATCAAACTTTTTAAATGGCAACTCACAGTTTTTTGTGCAAAATCGGATAGACGACAAAAATGCTTTTCAAAAACCTCACATGTTGCTAGTTTCCTTTGGGCGTTCGGCTAGAACAACCGTACAAAAACCCTTAGAGGGCCCTCATATGATTTCGAGGATATTGTCATTTAAAAAAAAGATAAGATATTGCAGTAACAATTTAATAATGCAATTGAAAAATTATAACAAATGCTCAAAATTAGCTTCTCCAACTTCCATGCAGTGGTACAAATTTTGTTCTAAACGACGTTTTACGTTCTGGTGAATTTCGGGAGGCATTTCTCTGTGATCCCTTGTCTTAAATTCTCCAACAAAGTAGGTTTAGTTTAATAAACAAATTAGGACATGCTATTATTTTGTGGATACTGTGATTAAAGAAACAATACCAGACTAATGATCAAGAAGTCTTTGAAACTATTAAACGTCAAATTCTAGAGTTTAGTATACTTTTGTATCTCTCTAATTCAAAAATGGGTTACACCACTTACAAAAAAGTTGAAATAATTGAATTGTTCTTTAAAAATGATGATTGTGCTAACAGGGTAGCAATAATCTTTAACCAACGTCATCCAAATAAATATCTTAATAAAAAATACGTTATAGCATTAGCGCGGAAACTTCGGGAGACAAGAAATGTTTGCAACAAAAACATACAAATGTTGCACACGCGGTGCAAAATGAAGAGAACGAAGTAGCCGTGTTGGGTAAAGTTGCTCTAGATCGAAGATTGAGTACAAGAAAATTGGAGGAAATTTGTGGAGTCAGCCAAACAAGTATTCGACGCATTCTGAAGGCTCATAAATTTCATCCCTATACTGGTCGGACACAAATCTTTATGTATTTCATTAAATTTATTCTCAGTATCCAGAAAAGCTAAACGTCTGGGCGGGTATTTTTGGAGAACAGCTAGTAGAACCTATTTTTATACCTGGAAATCTGAATGGTGAAATTTACTTGGAAATGTTAGAGAATGTTATCAACCCAATGTTGACAGATGCAAGATATTTAGAAAACAAGCTCAATTTCCAGCAAGACGGGGCTCCACCACATTTGCAATGCTAGTAAGAGAGTCGGATAGGTTGTATTGTATAGTCACCTCGATTACCAGATTTGACCCCATTGGATTTTTTCTTGTGGGGGCATTTAAAGTGTAGAGTTTATTCAACTAAATTGACGTCTTTAGGAAATTTAAGAAAAAGGATCACCGATGAATGCCTTCAGATTACTCCAGAAATTCTGCAGAATGTAAGACGACGATTTGAAGAAAATTTGTACCACTGCATGGAAGTTGGAGAAACTAATTTCGAGCATTTGTTATAATTTTTTCAATTGCATTATTAAATTGTTACTGCAATATCTTTTGTTTTTTTTTAATAACAATATCCGCGAAATCATATAAGGGCCTTCTAAGGGTTTTTGTACGGTTGTTCTAGCCGAACGCCCAAATGAAACTAGCAAAGTGTGGAGTTTTTTGAAAAGCATTTTTTGTCGTCTATCCGATTTTGCACAAAAAACTGTAGGTTGCCATTTAAAAAGTTTGATGTGACGTCATTTCCGTTAAAACCAGAGGTAATACTGGAATGCCGACAGGCTGAAAAGATGTCCCCTCAAAAATAAAATTGATGAGTTTGAGTATTTTTTTAATTATTGATGTCGCTGCAATTGGCCCTGTTTTGTCTGCGTTGGCCCACTTATATGTCAAATTTGTAAGTGGACTTCTTCGGCAATTATTTATAAATAATTCAAAAAACTTAATTTTAAATAAGAATATTTGAATTAACTTATTAATTGTAACTTAAAATGTATGAAATTTTTAAACAATAATGCATCCATCCTACATGAACGGGTTAGTAATTACAAATCTTTCAAAAGTTTTCAAGCTTTAATAAGAATGGGCCTTTTATCAGTACCTGCCAACATTTTTAAAAATGAAAATTTTTCTGTTTCGTTTGAACCAAATTGTAGATATAAATTGTTAGTAAATAATCATTAACAAACTAAACCTAATAATTACACACCTTCGTCCGAATTAATAAAAACTTTAATCTTACACGGCAACTGAGACAACAATGCACATCTATAAGTTGAGGGGCGAGTAACTACAGAAGAAAAGTTCAGTTTTAATTTTTTTTAAATGTAATTGAAAAATTAAGTTAAAGAATTTTTCGGGCGGATTTTTAATCTTTCCAGTTGTAAATACACTGATTTACTTTATCACCAAATTTATTGTCAGGCAAATAGCATTTTAATGACAATGTGGGATTCCATAAAAAGTAATTTTTCCAATTGTTTAAAGTTAAGTATTACTATCATTAATTAAAACGCGAAAAGTTTTTGATTTTTGTATTCTATTGTTGTTATTGTAAGTACACTATTTCAATTCACAACATATTAAAATAAGTATGTTATTTTAATTTTCTAATTAATTGTAACTATTTACTTTATCGGATTTAACTTATTATAATTATTATATATACATACAGTAATAAACTACACAAAGCAATGTTTTCAAATAATTACATTAAAAAATTAAAAATCTGTGATGCAAAATTATTGCACTTTTTTCAACAGGAATTGTTGGAGCGAAAAAAATCCAGTAGTCACTCGCCTCTCAAATGTATTGCTGTCCCCGTTGCAGTGTGAGATTAAAGTTTTTATAAGTGGAACAAAGTTATGTAATTAATAAGTTTAATTTATTAATGGTTATTTACTATCAATTCTTATCTACAGTTTGGTTCAGTAGAAGTAGAAAGATTTGTAATTTAAAAAAAGTTTGCAGGTACTGATAAAAATCCGTTCTTATAAAAATTTAAAAACTTTTGGAAATTTTGTAATTACTAACCTGTTCATCTAGGATGAATGCATTATTGTTAAAATATAATATATTTTAAGTTAAAAATAATGAAGTTACACGACTTTAAACTATCATTATGTGAAATAAGTGCAAAACGCAGACGATTTTTGATTTATTTATAAATAACTGCCGAAGAAGTCCACCTATAAATTTGACGTTTATTGACAGTTAGTAGATATGTACAATGTATATACATGCCAACTTTACTCCAAATAAAAAATTATAACATTCTAAACTCAGGTGTCTTGCTTATTGAAACTGATAGTAGTTTTTCCACTAGTAGAAAGTGTTCGTGTTTTAATGGCACAATCGAGAAAATTTTTGACCTCTACCATGTTTCATTAAAAAAGCATGAACATCACGTACTTAATTAAAAAAAATTAAATTGTAAAACTACATTTTCACAGATCATTAGAAAAGTGACGTTTCACCGTATGACATCACATTCGTGGACAGCACAAATTGACATAATAACTAGTATGTGTTAAAATGGGGTTGGATCTAAAATGTTGAGTATAAAAAATCAGATGGGCGCTAAAAATTGAGTAACACACTTCGTAATAACTACGACCCTTACAATGTTTTCCTGGAAATGATATCTACCAAATTGTAAAGTACACAAAATAAAGAGTCTGAAACGGATTCTTTTTATGTGAAATACATCGATTTCGTTTTGTACATATATTCAGTCAGCAATAACCACAAAATACATTACAAAAAGATCAAATGTTATTTTTTTTGTAGAAGAATTAGATAAAGGACAAACGTTGTGCCTTTTGATGTTTTAACGATGTCGATTGAGGTCATAAAGCACACTTGGAATTCACCGCAAATCTGAAGGATTTATGAAGAGAAGTAGAATTAAGAGACCGCTAGTTCAAAAGACACATTTGAGTTTTTGCTGCAACTAGAGAGGATCTTAACGCTACGTTTACCAATAAAGAATAAACGTTATATATTTCTACAAATTCTTTTTCAAACATGTTGATTTGTTAGCATAACTGCCACTATAAAGTGAATGGTTAAAAAAAAAAAAAAATTGTGTTTGCTTTGTACTTTACTGAAGCGTATTTACTTTTATGGTTTATTATCGTAATGTTAATGAAAGTGTAAACGGATTTATATGTTGCTGGTGGTTCAGTAAAGCTTTGTAGAATCATATAATTTATTAAAAATTAAATATTTAATAAAGTTGGTGTCGATTTTAAAGTACGTACGAAAGGGTGTTAAACAGAAACGAATTTCATTTTTAAAAATACTTATCAAATCATTCAAAATTTTGGTTGTTTTGTTTCAAATTTTTATTAGATCCTTTGAAAAACTACTAGTTTAGAAACAAACAACGATAAAAATTAGTTTCATATACCTCTAACCTATAATCAACACGTTAATTACTTAATAATTGTGTGAACTTTTACTTTTAAATAAATCGTGCGTAGAAAAAAATAAAATTGTGTGTAAAAGTGCAACGTAATTTAAATGGGAGTTTCATTGTTAAACGATTTTTGTTGTGGCAACCTAAACTCGATATAAACGAGCGATCGTGTCTAGATTTGTGCTGGCAATGTAATTTAATCGCGGTCGAATGAATTAAATTAAGACTTCATCATAACTTTTTTTCTTTTTCATTTCTAAACCGTACCGTTTCGGTTTTAAACGGTTTTGAATGTGCAAAAAGCGTGAAAATTTAGATCGCGTAGGGTAATTCCGTGTGAGATGGCCCTGCGGGTGAGATGACTCCTTTGTCTATTTTTCCAACATATTCAAATTTCCCGCTGTAGTTGCTAGTGTATGAAGTTATGTTCAAGACGCAAACGCGACATCGGTTAGTGCAGGTTTATTCCATAAATTAGGTAAGTTATTGATGATAATATGATTTGCTACCACCAGAAACTTTTTGGGTGCTGTTTAATTTGTAATTGATTTATGTTTTACGAAAGAAAAATCACTTTTTGTTGATATAATGTGTTAATGTGGCACCAAGAGGTTAGGTTTCCATTGGCGGGCTTGTATTTTGCCGAACCCTTATTAAAAAAACAAGTGGGCCATCTCTCCCGCACAATCGGGTTAGATGGCTCTGTATTCTAGGGGATAGTTGGCCCATTTAAAAACTAGGTATTCAGTTGTTACTCCACATCATTATATGATGGGGAGTTATGCGGCGGTTTCTAAACTGAAAATTTTGACTCCCCTTTTTAGTATGAAGCAAAAAATTTTTTGTCTTTAGGCCGGCCGGCCGTCCGTCCGTATGTAAACAAAATTACGACTAAACCACCAGTTCGATTTTCATGAAACTTAGCATGTAGGTGTTATTTATAATTTACAAGATCTGATTAGTTTTTGGGAATAATCCATTGAGCCAAAACAGCAGATTACCTACATAGATTTTCTTATTTTTAGATTATTTTCAAAAATATTAATTTTTTAAATATTTCGTTAAATAAATGTTGTTTGTAATTCATTTCTACACAACTTTTATTTAAACTATTTTTAGATCTGACAAGTAATTACTAAGATATGGTTATCACGTGACATTAATTGTTTTAATTATATCTCCAAAAGTATTAATGGTAGAAAAAGTTATAGAAAGAAATTTATTGTAAATTACATTATGTAGGTATAATTTTGTTTGAACTTTTTTTCTACAACGCAAATTTCGAGCAACATTTTTTTTTCAAATCGAATTTTCTATATATATATACTCTTGTTTTATTTTTTTAGCAACATGCCGACCGAATATAAACGAAAACAAAACAATTGCAGAGGGTTATGGACACAAGAAGCACTTTTGAATGCTACTGAAGCAGTTCGAAGTGGCAGAATGGGTGTCAATGCTGCTTCCAGAAACTTCGGTGTCCCGGCTCCTACTTTGAGAAGAAGAATAAAAATAATGACTTATCAAAAAAGCTTTAGGACCTTCTTCAGTGTTAGGAAATGCGAACGAGGAAAAACTTAAAACTCACATCATTAAGCTCAAAAGTTCGGTTTTGCACCAACCCGCGAAGATGTACGATCGATGGCATTTCATTTGGCAGAAAATTTGGGCATAAAGCATACATTTAATAAGAACAAAGAACTAGCAGGTTATGACTGGCTCAATATGTTTTTAAAACGCCATCCTGACCTAAGTGTTCGAAAATCAGAAGGGTTTCACTTGCCCGCTGCCAAGGCATGAACAAGGTGGAAGTTCAGTCATATTTCCAGCTTTTAGAAAAATTTTGCTTGAAAATGATATTATGAACAAGCCATCAAATATTTTTAATATGGACGAAACAGGATTGCAATTAAATAATAAAACCGGATTTGTCATTGCCCAAAAGGGTTCCAAAAATGTTGCAGCAGTTACTTCAGCAGAAAAGGGGAAACTATCACCGTTATTTCCTGCTGTAATGCAGAAGGCTCCTTCTTACCACCTGCTTGTATTTTTAAAGGCAAAACAAAAATCCGAATTTGAAGATGGAATGCCTCCCGGTTCGGCTGTATATATGAATCAAAAGTCTGCTTATATTAGCACCGATTTGTTTTTGAACTGGTTGAGAACACATTTCGTCCCTAGGAAGCCAAATGGAAAAGTTCTTTTGATTTTGGATGGACACGCAACACATTGCAACTCCGTTGAAATGCTGTAATACGCGGATGCTTGTGGAATAATATTGCTGTGCCTTCCAAGTCACACTACGCAATTTTGCAACCATTAGACCGAGCATTTTTAAAAGTTTAAAATCAAACTATGCCAAAGCTTGTAATTTGTATATTAAAACAAATCCAACTAGAAAAATCAACAGAATGGTATTTGGGAAACTTTTAGCAGATGCATGGTCCAAATCAGCCACGGTAGAGAATGGGGTCTCAGCGTTTAAGGCAACTGGAATCCATCCATATAACCCTAACGCCATTCCAGAGTATGCCTTCTTGAATGATGAATCTGAACCTAGACAACATTTGCCGGATGCTGTAGAAGAAAACATGGACGAAATTATTGAAGAACGCCCTTCGCCTGGTTCATCACAATCAGCTGTTAATGAAAATGAAGTAACTCCTACTAAAGATACACCAGGGACAATGTTGAATAAAATAAATCCTGTTCCTAGTACGTCACGTGGTGTTCAGGAAACCAGAAAACGTAGTAAACAGGTAGCAGCAATTTTAACCTCATTTGACAACATTGGAAATAGAAAAAGCGTAGAAGCAAAAAAACGTATGCTAGAAGAACGTAAAGTGGCTAAACTAGCAAAACGTGATAAAGATTCGAGCAAGAAGTCCAAACTTAAAAAAGTTGTAGATGAGTCGTCTTCCGATGAAAATTCTGACTTTGTTTCCCAAGAGTCTGATGATAGTCCTGAGGATGACGACACTGCTGAATGCGTGGGATGTGGAGAACAGTACTCCTCTACATCGAAACAAGACGATTGGATTAAGTGTATGAACTGTGAAAAATGGTTCCACGATGGATGCTCAAAATTTATGAATATTTGCCATTCTTGTGGAAAAGTTTTAGCTTTAAAAAAAAATAAAATGTAGTTCTATTTTCTTCCAAATATTAGCTTTCTATTGGGCCATAATACCCTAAGTAGTGGGTCATCTCACCCGGACAATCCGGGATAGATGGCTCTATGCAAGGGTTGCAATTTATTTGTGTTTTGCAAAATGTATGACATTTTCTGTATTTTCCCATTAAAATACCATTTTATAATATTTTTACTTTTACAAATATTTTTTCTGTCTGGATACCACTTAAATTTACAATGTCCTAATTAAAAGAAAAAAAGTGGGTCATCTCTCCCCGACTTACCCTATATTTTGGAAACGGTTAGGATTACGGGATCAGCACTTATGTCGACAGTTGTGCGTACGAAGGTCCTCTAATTCGATTTCGGCGGGGGTTTGAAAAAAATTATTTTTCTTGACGGTTTCGAGTTCAGGTCGGGGACGGCGAGTTATTTGATGTGCGACACGCCTATACGCTCTTCCAATTACAACAGCATAAGGCAGGAACGGTTCCAGAAAACAACTCACGATTTTTGGACGTAATCAAATCTCAGCAGACATCAAGCAAAGTAATCCCAGAAAATACAAACGGACAAAAAAAACTGTAATAATTTGAGAAACCTAATGAAGCAAACTATTCGACACGTGTTGAAATATAGGTCAGTAAGGTCACCTGCAAACGTTCATTTTAAACAACAACCGGTTTATTTTTTATTACATATCCGATGTAATTTACGTTTCGCAATAGGCGGATGGTGATAACAACTTTGGATTAATCCATCACTTGTGTTTAGAATTTCCTTTCGCAGTTCCTTTTTTTACACAACACGACTGTCCTTGTTGACAGTCACACCAAAAAGAAAGAACATAAAAGCGATCGCTATTAGATTTAGACATTGACCATGTCTTATTAAACTCGCGGTGAAAGTAGATACGCAAGAAAATCTTAACGTTAGAAAAGTGAAAACTAGTAAACGTGAATTTTTATCGTAACAAACATAGAACAATTTTAATGCATAATTACTTTCTTATAAGTTGTATTTATCCATATTGAAGGTTATGGATGCAGCTACGCAACAGTTAGGAAAGAAATACCTTTTTCCACGACTACTTGTATTGATTTGAAACTGACGTTTATTTATATAACCTTAAAATCTGTCAAAACGACGTCTACACTTAGAATAAAAAGTAAACTTGATAATTATTGTTCATTATTAAAAAATGAATGTTTGTTAGTCACGAAAACGGCTATACTTTTTTGAATTGCCAAACTGACACTTAAATCTTAAATCAAATTTTGATAAAACTCATGGATCCTACATAGAGGTCGTGGAAAAAGTATAGTGTATTAGTTGAGGTGAAACCAGAGTTTATTGCTCGTAATTATCAGCGCCCGCGCAGCTAACACACTCGTATGAAAACTCCGATTTTCTCCTCGTGTAATACATTATAGTATTTTTACTTTTTTTTTTTGCACATCATTTGATAATAATTATTTTAAAGAAGACAAAGCTAATCCATATTTTGATATAAGCAAATATTTATACAATAGAGTTCATTAATGCGCTTGATTTGCTTTTTATTTGTTGAACAAAAATGTTTGCATATTCACGAATAATCGCAGTTAATTAAAATTTAATCAAATATTTTCTTGATGAATCGTAATTTTGTTGTATAAGGTCATTTGGTAAGATATTAAAAAAAAAAATTCGTAAGTCACAAAATAATTTAAATGGGGTCTATAATAGCGGCATGCTTTTAATTAATATTTGTATACGGGGGCAACAAATTAAATGCGACTTCTGAACAAACATGTACAAAATTAAATATGGAATGCAATTTATAAACATGTTACGTAAACATTTTCCTCAAATTCATTTTGTTTATCTAGCATCTCTTATGACTAAATTAGATTAGAAGATTCCAATCCATATACACAATAAATTGAAAAATTTTGTTAACATCTTGAAAACCAAACTTTAAATTTAAATTATTCTTAGATTGAACTTGTCAAAAAACTTAACTATCTTAATTTTAAATTAAATGTATATTCGACTTCGAATAAGAATTACTAGGAAATCACTTTATGCATAAATTTGTATTTATTAGAGAGAGAAAAAAACAGTTTCTGAAAGTTTTCTGTTATTCGTCTTTAATTTTATTTTATTCTGGTTGTTGTATTAATTGCTTTATTAAAAACAATAGTTTTCGTTTCATTATAAAAACACAAAAATTTATGATACAAGTGTGTGAAGTAAGGAATAAAACCTCTTAACACATATCTCATACATTATTTTATAGACGTCAGCACTAATTTTTGCAAACAATACAATACGTAAACAAAGCTATAAAAATTGCAAAATAAAAAAAACTTTTGTACATCAATACCTCTCATGGGTTCAAGGTCATTTCATAAGAAGTGGGTGAAAAATTCAAAAAACCTCAAAAATTGACACATTTTCAATTTCATATTGTGACACAAAAAAATTGTTAAAAATCCCCGACCCGAAATCGAATTTTGACACTTTTTTCGATTTCGGCGGGGGTTCAAAAAAAATTATTTTTCTTGACGGCTTCGAGTTCAAGTCGGGAACGGAGAGTTATTTAATGTGCGACACGTCTATACGCGCTCGATATAATTTTTCGACACTCGGGGCGGTTTTTGAGATATCGCGCCGCAATCGAATCGGATCGATCTAGTTCGGTACCGGGAGTTTAAAAAATTACTCGCGCTCCGACAAAATGTTTACTACTCGTTCGTCGAAAAAAATTAATCGTAGAAAAAGAAAATTCCGGGTGGGGCGGTACGGGATGCGATGCAGTAACCCGTTCCTCGTCCGGCGTAAAATTTTACTATATACGAATTCGAAAGTTTATGCTACCAAAAAAGCAAATTTCGAAACGATTTTCGCCCACCCAAAAACTGAGGGGAGGGTACGGACCTATCCAGTTTCGAATTAAGTAGGTGAACATTCGTAACCCTGGAATTAAAAAAAAATTTGTCCTGCCGCCGCTGCAGCCGCCCCCAAAAAAGCGGTGTTCGGCGCGCGACAGTTCGCCGTTCGCCCCGATTGCCAATTTCGATTGGTTGTGGGCGTTTATCGTTTTTTGACCATAATATTTTTTCTTAGTTATTTTTCGAACGCACAATTTTGAGCCGAAGCGACAATAGTAAGTTAAATTTTTAAAATTTTGCTTAGAACATTAAAAAAAATTCAATTTTTTCTTAAAGTTTTTTAACAATTTCTTTGTGTCACAATATGAAATTGAAAATGTGTCAATTTTTGAGATTTTTTGAATTTTTCACCCACTTCTTCTTATGAAATGACTTTGAACCCATGAGAGGTATTGATGTACAAAAAGTTTTTTATATTTTACAATTTTTATAGCTTTGTTTCCGTATTGTATTGTTTGCAAAAATTTGTTCCGACGTCGATAAAATATAATAATGAGATACGTGTGAATAGGTTTTATCCCTTACTTCACACACTTGTATCATAAATTTTTGTTTTTATAATAAAACAAAAACGCTGATAATTATAAGCAATAAACTCTGGTTTCACCTCAACTAATACACTATACTTTTTCCACGACCTCTATGTAGTATCTATGAGTTTTATCAAAATTTTATTTAAGATTTAAGTGTCAGTTTGGGAATTCAAAAAGTATAGCCGTTTTCGTGACTACCAAACATTCTTTTTTAATAATGAACAATAATTATCAAGTTTACTTTTTTATTCTAAGTGTAGACGTCGTTTTGACAGATTTTAAGATTAAATAAATAAACGTCAGTTTCAAATTAATACGAGTAGTCGTGGAAAAAGGTATTTCTTTCCTAACTGTTGCGTAGCTGCGTCCACAACCTTCAATATGGGTAAATACAACTTATAAGAAAGTAATTATGCATTAAAATTGTTCTATGTTTGTTACGATAAAAATTCACGTTTACTAGTTTTCACTTTTCTAACGTTAAGATTTTTTTGAGTACGTGTTACTTTGCTTATTACGGCCTATCTACTTTCACCGCGAGTTTAATAAGACATGGTCAATGTCTAAATCTAATAGCAATCGCTTTTATGTTCTTTCTTTTTGGTGTGACTGTCAACAAGGACAGTCGTGTTGTGTAAAAAAAAGGAACTGCGAAAGGAATTTATAAACACAAGTGATGGATTAATCCAAAGTTGTTATAACCATCCGCCTATTGTGAAACGTAAATTACACCAGATATGTAATAAAAAATAAACCGGTTGTTGTTTAAAATAAACGTTGGCAGGTGACCTTACTGACCTATATTTCAACATGTGTCGAATAGTTTGTTTCATTCGGTTTCTCAAATTATTACAGTTTTTTTGTCCGTTTCTATTTTCTGGGATTACTTTGCTTGATTTCTGCTGAGATTTGATTACGTCCAGAAATCGTGGGTTGTTTTCTGGAACTGTTCCTGCCTTATGCTGTTGTAATTAGAAGAATTATCCACTCAACCCTTACTTGTACTCGTGGAAGTAATATGCGGAAATAAACCTATGCTGTTAGGAGATGCAAAATAAAATTCTATTATGCAAGATAGCGGGGATCAGCGGCTTTGGGGTGTCTCGTCTTAACACCGGAAGGAGCTTTCCGACTATACTGTGCCGTTGACCTAAATTGTCATCAGTGCTTTTTTGTAGCTATTTCAATTTTAGCGTGGGTATCCAAACAATCCAACTACCAGTACCAAACCATTTCATAGTTATAACTGAGAACTATTGATGTCGAACGCTCCAAAAGGACGTCTTAATAAGGATACACGTATGTGATTCTAGTTAAGTAAACATATCTCCAGGTACCTATACGTTAATGTCAAAGAATTGTGGGTCGCTAGACCAATTAATGGTACTTAACGGTTTCTTATCCTGTTTGTCCGAATTACTATCAAAGTAATCTTGACTGCTTTGATATAGTGGGTTTTAAGATACGGTGGCGCTTAAAATTAAATTACTCATTGTTACATTTGAATCTACACGCTCTGTGTGCGTTGTAACGGTTGTAGTTTACAAATACATAAAAGAATAGCCATCTCTAGCGGTACAACCTAGATAAAAAGAACAATACTATTGAGCTCGAATTAACGCACTAAATTAATGGAAGGTCTCGAATTTATTAGAGTTATCGCAATAGTGTCCGGCTTCGTCGGTAGAGTTGGGGAGTCGTTAAGAAAACCGAAAAGAAATAAACCGCTGCGTAACGTGGTGCCACCTGCTGAGTAATAGTAAGAAATAAAACCGACCAACAGGAGTACAACTTGATTTTACTTAAAGATCTAACACGTTAAAACGAACACAATATTAGAGAAACACATAGACAATTTAAATATAGCAAATAACAACCTAAAATACTAGAAGAATATGTAAAAAGTAACAGAGACAATCGTCTAAAGTTTTACGGCCGTTAGAATCAACGGTTTAATTAAAGTTCGTAATTAATGTATCAAATTCAGATAAGTTTTATAGTTACATCCCAAATTTAAAGAGAGCGTACCAATTTAAGATTATTTCGTACGAAAACTTGACGTACACACGTTACTTACACAACGGTGCCTTAATATTAACTTAAACTCGGAAGAAACACGATAAACAGGTCTCGTCAACCCAAAAGGCATTTTGTTTTTAACGTCGCCCCCGTTATCTACAGCGTCTGGCTCTGATTGAGCCAATGTAAACAAAACCGAGTGTCGGTAATCAAGTTCACCTCGACTAAAAATTTACTTAAGTACTAGAGTTATAAGACCGTTAGATGTCACGTGTACGTGAGCTTCTTACGCATTGATAATGAGTAGGATAATTAAACATTAAAACTTAGCTGTGTTCTAGTAGTATGCAGCTCCGAGAATAGACGTTTTTGCTAGCGGCAGTATTGGACAGCGTCCGAACGTAGTTAAATCCAGAATTTTATTTAGGAGAGGTTTAGATTGAAAAGCAGATGACAAATAGGGTCCCTCGAAGTAATAGATATGCAGCATGAACAAGTCGGTCGGCCTTCAGCATTCACCAGCTATTGTCGGTTTAAGTGTAGGCGAAATCGAGGTACTCAAATAATTAGGTAGCGAGAGGTTCCTAAATAGCCATTCTAGCATCCTTAGGAGTTTTCCAGGTGTAAGATAAGGTGAAAGTGTGAGGTCAACACACGTGGGTGTAAATTGATCGGATTTATCTTTCCGCACTCAATTATGGTGCAATTATTAAAGCCACGTTGAAATTTCTCTTATATTTTATTTGCTTCATAAGCCACCGTCAACCACTCAAGAGGAAGTGAAAGTGCCAAGATGTCGACCCGTCGTTTAGTTCGTGATTACCGTTCACCAACAGAAAAATTCCGTCGTAACGCGCAACCTACGCCCTACGATTTTAACACGGCTTACGAGTTATGTTCAGGTTCAAAAATTTAGAACCGTAACAGCGTAACTAGCTAGGAAGATAAAAACCCGCCTCACTCAATAGCAACTGCTATCGGATTTTGTCTATTATTTGTTTACTGTGTCGCTATAATTATATGTGTGAATATCACCAAAAGAGCACGATATAATAATAATAATTACGATATTCTGTGTTGTAACCGATATATTTTTTTGTGTATGACATATTATGTAACCGATTAAACAGCTCTTAAACCGATGCAACTATGTTTTTAATTCCCCATTAACCTAAGTTATTGTAACAGACTAAAGAACGTGTTGCTTTGAAAAATTATAATAATAAAATAAAAATTAGCCACAACTAGGTTGCCATCGTTTATTCAGAGCAATATATTGCGAATTTTTTTGTTATCTTCACTAGAGAGCGCGTCGAATAACCCTGTATAGAAATATCCTCTTTCTTTGCTATTGGATTTATATAATTCATAAAATCTTAAGTACCGTGGACCCTTGTCAAAAAAATTCACGCATACCTTGTATGAAAGTGGTCTGCTAATAAATGGTATCGATTCGGAAAATTAAGATCAACACAATTTAAACGTGGATGTAATTGAAAATAATTTCTTTGTAAAATTACATTTTTTCGTTTAAATTTGAAAATGATTTTGAAGGTAGTAGAGAAGTGTGAATGTTAATCTTTTCTTTTTCTAGAAAATTTTGTCTTCCAATTTTCAAAACGCACTATACAGTAAGATTTTTTTGCAACTGAACATAGGAAATACACTGATTGACATGGATGGACTTTTTAAAATTAAACGTAGGTACGTGATCATGTACTTTATTGTGCAAATTGTGTATGTCAATAAATGTGAATAAATTAATGCATATTTCCACAAATTCTGTTTTAGGCGACAAGCAAACGTCAGCATAGAACAGATTTTGTTAAAAATATTAATGCATTTAATTACTGACATAAATAAAGTATGCCTTGCTCATTGAAATATTATCCCTATGTTTAATTTTAAAAAGTCCATGTCAATCATCTTTTCCAATTTTGTGTTACTTCAGTTCTTTGTTTGAGTTTAATTATTTCACCTAAAATTTCATCTCCTTCTCTACTATGTATAATGGTGATTATTTTCCATTCCCAGACTCCATTACCAATATTTTAATTGTATTTTTCTAATTTTCTTCCACTTTGTGCATACTTATATCTCCGCCCCATATAACGTTACACTTTTTTTACGAGTTTTTCCATAGCCATTTCTCCCACATTTATCCTACGACTCAATTACTTTTTTTGTCAAACTTTATATTTGTCTTTCATCAATATTATTATATTTCAACATATATCCCAGATATTTTATCGTGTCTACCGTCTCTATCTTCTCATCTCCTACTTCTGCTTTTTCTCTTTTAAAAATTACTAATTTTGTTTTTTCGTGTTTAATCTCAATTCTTTCTCTTCAAAGTAGGTATCTTCTTTATCATGTTTTTCATTCCTTCTTCCTTATTCGTTGATATACCAGATCGTCTGCAAATCCTCGGTAGATCAAAAACGTGTTATTTATTTTTGCGTAATTAAGGAAATGTCTTCGCGTATGTATAACATTAATTACAACATTTAGACAAATAGCATATCTGTTTGTTGTGTGCAGTTAAGAGTTAAAATTATTGACCAATGGCGTACTATTTAAACCGGATTGAAACTATAATTCTTTGACAACCTGGTTTTATATGTTATCGGTGACTCTATTGTTATTACTTGAAAATTGTTTATGTCTCATTAACCTTTATTAACCCAAGCTGGGTTCAGTTGCAACCCATACATAAATGTTTCTAAATTGGTATAATAAAGCTTTAATAAATTGCTAACAAATTATAGCAAGTTTTGTCCTTGGGGTCCAGCTGCACTCCGCTCGGTATGTAAAAACTGGTTATATTTCCCATAGGTTGAATAGCAATTGGGGTACAAATAAACCCCATATTGTTCAAACGACGAGAATAATTCGTTTTTGGCGTCAACGCTCTCAAAAATTCTCGACTATGTGGACGTATTTACCTCATTATAATGTCAGTGTGTTTAGTTACGTTTGCAGTGATTTTTGAGTACCTACGAATTTATAAAAATGAGTGAACCACGGAAGTTTCAAAATAAAAATAAGCTAACGGATGAAGAACTATTGACGGTATTGGAAACACACGATCATGATAATTAGTTTAATGATTTGGAATTAGAGTGATATGAAAGAGACTAATATAGTGACTGAAACAGATGAGGTAAATGATGCTTTGTAAGGTTATGATAGTGATAGTGAAAAAGAGTTGACAGATTCTGCACATATAGAAGGCCCATCGGTAAATTTGTATATTGATAATTTAACTTATACGTCTAAAGATGGTAGTGTGTAGGCAAAAGTTCCACCTACTACTAGGATGAATAGAAGGGAATGCAATATTTAGAAAGTATCAGCAGGTTTGACTAGATATTGTTTGAAATTTGCCACAAAGCTTTTTTGCATGATGTTATGGATATAATTTTATTAGAAACGAATAGGAAAACCAAATCATATTATGCAAGAAATGGGAAGACCTTTTCTCCTTCTGTGCAAGAAAAACTGGACGTATTTATTGGTTTGCTCATTTTTTTTGGACCCTGGCACGCTGCTAAAGAGCCAGTGTGTACTATGGAGCCAAGATCCAACTTTATGTTGAAGTCTACTATCATCTACCTTGTTTCGCAACACATTATGTGCTTTCTAAGAGTTGGTAATTTTTAAAACAAGAGAAGAAAGAAAACTGAACACTTGTGCTTGGATGATCAGTTAGCTTTGTTTTGAGGCAAAGCTTCTTTTCGGGTTTATATAAAGAGTAAACCGTAAAAGTACGGCTTAAAAATTTGAGCCTTAGCTGATTGTAGTTTGGCATATACAGCGAATGTGCAAATTTATTTAGGTAGGATATTTTATACAAAAATGCAGATACAGTAGAATATTTATTTTCGGCCACCTCTTAAAAGCGGCCATCTTTAAAACCGGCCAAGTTTTCTAAGTCTAAAACCAATTATACAAAAATATCCATATTAATGATTCTCCTAATAGTGACCACCTCTCGATAACGGCCACGGCCACTTATTTGTAAACTTTCTTGGAAAAATACATGTAATTCTACCTCCCATTTCCGGTCATTCTTAAATAAGGTCATTAGTAGACAACAGCTTAGCTTTCAAGTTGTGCATAATATACAATTGTTTCGTTGTGTGAGGCTTAAGTAATTACCGGTGTTTAAGAACGGATTTAAAGAATTCGTTTGATTTACAATAGACAGTCATTAAAGAAAGTGTGCAATTAAAAGACTCATTATGCTCACCTCAAAAATCGTATTTTGCGTACATAGTTTGAGTTAGTATGTTTAACAGTGCTGTTGCATATAGACGTACAAAAAAATTACGATGTCGCTAAAAAGAAAACGTTTGTCTCTTAACCCTTAAGCAGGCGCGTAAATCTGTATAACATAAGCAGGCGCGTGGGGTGTTCGCAACACCCCATATCAATTACATACTATTTTCTATTTTTCGTGTTATTTTTTGACATTTTTTTACGTTATATTATATTACAACAAATACTGTTCCTCTGCACATATTAAAAGTTGAATACAATAATATTAAAGAAAAGAAAAAGTCGTGTTATATTTAATACAGCGTAATATTGACGTTTATCACAAAATAGACAAAAACCAAATTATAATATATATAAAATATTACCTAAATATTGTAAACAAAATATATTAAACTTAAACACAAATCAGAGAAGAAAATTAAGAAAGAAATCGAAGAAATTAATTACAATCCGCTTCCTCTACACCAGTTTCCAAACATGTTTCGCATATATTTTTCAAATGTTTTAGGCATATGTACTTCAATATGTTTTAGTTTTGATATCTTTTTTTCTAGGACAAATATCAAATCTGCTAGGTTTATCGGCACGATTTTCTACTGCTCTTGAAGTGCTAGGTTGTGAACTTGCTCCTTATACTTTCGCTACCTTTGCCCGCAGATTTCTTGCTATGTGTTGATCACTTGCTCTTTTATATACTTGGAGTTTTACTAAATTTAAGCCTATTTCTTCGCACCAATGTTACTTTTGGGTTATTATGAGCAAATATAACCTGGGAGTTAATTCCGGCTATATCCAATAATCTATAAAATAAAACAAAAAGCCAACGTCTTGTTCTTCGCGAGGTTGAATACGTGCAACATATTTCATCCACAACGTCTACACAAGCCTTAGTTGCGTTATACATTGTTATTATTTCAGGTTTTTTTATCGTCTTTACTATCTCTATCTATGGAATCATCGTAATGCATTGACGAAATAGGCAAAACATTTTTATTTTTCTTTGGCACTTAAGAAACTATAGTACAATTATCCTGGAAGGCAAATAAACTTGATTTTATTGGCCTTTTTTTACATTAATTAATTCAATAGGTAACTCGCGTTTATTCTTACGTAAGGTACCTACTAACGTAATTTTGGAGTCACGTAAAGAATCTGCTAAAGCAATACTGCAGAACTAATTTTCTGCTGTAACATTTCTATTTGCTGCCTACGATAGGTTGAACTAGTCGCATTACAACGTCTTTGGCGCTGTTGGATACCTGGTATGGCCTTTGGGTTGAATTCGAGATATACTTCCATCTTCTGAGTGTAACACGTTTTGCGTCGCACAATTTTGCCGGTTTACTAGGGATATACTGCCTGAATGGACAATTTCCCCAGCTGTTCGTCAACTGTACAATACGCCCCAAGTGAATAATAATTTACGCAATTTTGTTCAAAGATTTCAAAAATTTTCTCTAAATACCGCAAATTTATCTAGTTCACGTCTTTCATTACGACTTTGCACATTGTCGAATCGGATACAGCGTTGTAAAAAATAAAAACGTTTTAGAGACATCGTGGTATAAAATACTTCTATACCAAAACCTCTTTGATCCCAGAGATCTTCTAAATTTTGGTGGTTAGATCTAAGCACCCCAGCCAATATCAGAAGACCAATGAATGATCTTATTTCAGATTCGTTTGTTTCTGTAACATCACGTGTTCCTTGATAATTATTAGCTATAGTACCTATGTAAATATTCGTACTTATATCGTGTTATTTTATGTATTATATTTGCATCAATGAACATCTGAAAACATTCTATGGGGCTCTTCAAACTTTTAGCTGCACCCTTTGAACCAGGAAAATGAACTATTATATTTTGTGCTCGTGTTCAAACATTTTTAGAATAGCAATTTTTTTTCCATTTCGTTGTTCTGTCTCGACCCGTGTAATATAGTTCATTGTAATCTATAATAGGTTTATCTACATTTTCTTGTTCTGTGTCACTATCACTGCGATTTTCAAGAATATTTTCTTCACAATCAGAGTCTTCTTCGATTCCTAAATTAGTTTCGACGTTAACCTCTCTCATAAGAGCTTCCAAGTAAGCTTGTTCTGCTTCTAAAAGCTTTTATTACTCATACCCAACAATGTTTTCTAAATCTAAAAAGGTTTAAGAAAGAATAAATTATATCAACATACAAGTCGACTTTAGCATACCTGCAACGTAAATAGGCGCGTGGGGAATTGTAAACACCCCAACCAAATAAAATGCACTTATTTTGAAAACTAACCGTGCGTAACCTTCGACTGTAAGCACGACACTAAACCGAAGTGTAATTTGAAGGTACAGGGGAATGTTTTAAATTGCGCGATTCGCCGGATAAGGATATGTTTATATGCGTGGAGTGTTCTGTAACCCTCACGCGCCTACTTAAGTTAAAGAGAAAATTGATATAATTGTGGAAAGTGAAAAGTTCAATACTAGTGCTAGGAAGTTAGCTGAAAAATTTAGTGTTGGAAGAACACAAGTTAACAATATTTTAAAAAACAAATGTGATTTTAAAAAGCTATTTGAAGAAGGTTACAATACAGAGCAAAAGAGAAAATTTCGTAGAACTGATAGTTTAGAAATTGACCGAGTAGTTTACAATTGGTTTTGTAAAGCTAGGAATAAAAATATTACTATATCTGAACCTTCAATAAAAGAGAAGCATTGGAAGTTGCGGAAATTTTAAAAATGACGGATTTTAAAGATTTCAAAGACATAACATAACCTTTAAAACAATTTGCGGGGAGTCAGCAGATATTAACCTGGACACTGATCAAGCTTGGAAAGCAAAACTGTCAGTAATATTGAAGGAGTATTCACCCAAAAATGTGTACAATGCTGACGAGACCGGACTTTTTACCTTGCGATGCCAAACAAAACGTTTTCTGTAAAAAACAATAAATTTAGTGGTAAAAAAAGCTACAAAACGAAGATTAACAATTTTATTTTGGACAAATATGGAAAATGATAAGGAAAACCGTTAATCATTGGAAAAAGTAAACAACCAAGATGCTTTAAAAGCTCTCATATCAACAAATTACCCTTACAATGGGTATCTAATAAAAAAGCTTGAATGACGGTAGATATTATGACTTTCTGGCTAAAAAATTTGATGAAAAAATGAAAAAAGAAAATAGAAAAATTTTATTATTTCTGGATAATGCTACGTCTCATCCCAAAGTGACTCTTGAAAATGTGAACATTGTTTTTCTACCCTCAAACACCACATCCCATTGCCAACCACTAGGTCTAGGAATTATCCAAAACTTTAAGATGGCCCACAGGAAGTTTTTAATCAAAAGGCTGCTAACATTCACAAATACCGAACGTCCTTTTAAAGATGCAGAAAAAAGGATCAATTTAACCAGCGCTTTAGTTCGGATATTAGTAGCCTGGAGAAACGTTTCGCCTATTACAATTGCTAAATGTTTTGCGAAAGTAGGATTCTCGGAAAAGGTCCTGCAAGAAGATATCGATGAAGAAAACAAAATTCCACTAGCTCAGTTTTTTCCTGTATTACTAGAAGGTAATCAATATGTAAGCCTTGAAAATTATGCATCTATTGACTGTGATATTTTGACCAAAACCCCAATTCAAAATATAATCAGTGAATTCGACTATAGTGAAGGCTGTGATTCGGACAATAAAAGTGGTGCAGAAGAATCCGAAGTTCTTACGATAAACATTAAAGATATGGGTAAAGTGTGAAAAACTAAGAGATATGCAAAGTTTTTATTTTCTAATGATAAGAGTGAGCTAGCGGTAAAAGTACTTCAAATTTTATCAAAATATAAATCTTCTGTTTAAAGAACTAAACTTAAAAATGTAAAACAAACCGCAATACAAAAATATTTTACAAAAATTTAATTTAATGGTATGTATATGTATGTAATTAATTATTGTAATAGGTATAACGAGCAATTACAAAATAAGTACATATTATGTAAATGTAAGTATTATGTATTCAATATGTATAACTCTTCCATTATTATATCGTCTAATTAATTAATATTGCACCAGCACATTTATAGTTATTTTTTACAGCAGATGTATATAGTACCCTATAGCGAACCGTACCATGTTCCATACTTAAAATATTTTAATAAACAACGCATAGAAAACAATTTTTTTTGCACCAAATTTTAGTGACTGCAATTTAGAGGTTTTACTGTACTTTATTATGGAATAATTTTAGGCAAAGAAATAAACAAACGAGAGATAAGGTCAAGGATAAAGGGTAGTGTTGGACCTGGTAAACCATTTGTTTACAGGATATGGATTAACTACATAACTTTTTTACCAGTATTGAATTGGCCAATAAGCTGTTAGATAAAAACATTATTTTGTGTGGTACAGTGAGTAAAAATAAATCTTATATTTCGAAAGAACTACTTCCAGCAAGATATAAGAAGGACTTTTCAAGCATGTTTGCTTTTATGGAAAACAAAACTTACGTACCAAAGTAAAATGCAGCAGTTATTGTTTTATCGACAAAACATAATGATGTGAAAATAAGTGGAGAGGAAACTGATCACAATCCAGATATTATCTTACACAACAATAAAACAAAGGGTGCAGGAGCTACAACTGATAAATTAACAAAGAAATTCATGCCGAGCGATTTTTTCATCTGTTAGACATTGGTAGCATCAACGCTTAGAACCTTTGAGTATTAAAAAATCCAAATTGGAAACAAAATTGTTTGGATAGAAGGAAAATGTTTTTGATGGAGTTGGGCCAACAATAATTTATAAAAATATAATTCGTAGGTACCAAAATCACAAGTTACTGCATTCTAATATAAAACAATCCATGTTAAAGTTAAATGTAAGGAACAGACAACCTGTTCCTGTTGTTGGATGACACAGCGATGTTCGTTATGCGACAGTAGTAAAGGCAGGAAATCTCGATAATTTTGTATTCGGTGCAATCAGTACGAATGTGAAGAAACAATTTGTAATAAGTGTGATAATTAAATTATTATTGAAAAATGTCACAAAATCCTGTTTTAAACTATTTTTCCTTCTATTATAATTATTTTATACTATTTTTACAAAATATATTTAATTTTGATATTCCTTATACACTTATAGCAATAAAAAAAATAAATAAACCAAACAATATTGGGGTAAATCTGCAACCCACTACTATTATTTACCAAGTTTGTTTCACTACTGTTGAGTTCCTGCTGATTAAGATTAATTACTAGAATTAGGTAGGTGGTGCTCCGTACAGTTTTGGAAGCAATTGACTATATCTCTACGAATCATCCCTACAACCCACTCTGATAAATATAAGCTAAAGGTAGATTTTCCTAAGTGCCTTATTCTTTATCGACAAACTTATAATAACTTTATATTATAAAAATCCTGAATACATAAACAACTGCTGATGATACTACAGTTACCATTAGAAACTCCTGAACACTTTAAATGACTTACCCTACAAACGTTACCTTTGTTTCCCTTATAAAATTTTAAGCTTATCGAGAATGGCAAGAAGAACATTTCTGTTAAACAGTGAAAGCATGGATAATTCAACAACAAAGTTGTGTCAGCTAACATTTGGACTGTTTCGACGTAAACAATCATAACTGTGTAACACACAAACGTTCAAACTTTGTTGTAATTTCGATAGTATTTATTTATTTACTTAGGATTTCATAACCAACAGAAAAACATCAAAAACTTGACTCGGACACGTGTTTCAACAGCTAAGCTGTTATCATCAGCGATACCGATACTAAAAATAAAAACAACGGGAAGCTTATATATACTATCTGCTTATCACGCATCGTTAAACTTAATTGATTCTTAGATAAGCTTAAATAATTCCAAAAATCCTAATGGACCGTTATCATCATAATTCATAAGCAAATTTCTGTTTTTAAAAATTTCTAAACTTTCATAAGAATCAAGTTCGTTTTTATTATCTACCCTCTTAATTAATTCAATGTCGCCTACTCTATGGCCATTTTCAAGCATATGCATGGCAACACTGGACCTATCTGTGCGATGATATTTGACATGAGCTACGTGCTCTTTAAAACGAGTTTTAATAGGTCTCTTGGTTTGCCCTATATATACTTGGTTACAGTCTTTACAATTAATTTTATATATTCCCGATTTATCACACATTTCTATTGGGTCTTTCGGATTGCCTAAAAGATTTTGCAAGTTGTTATTACTAGAAGTCACGAAAATATTTTTTGAAGACCTTTTGTGTATGTGGGATAATTTGGTAATTTGACATATTTCTTATCTATTTTGCTATTACTAGTTCCTAACGTTGTAATGTTTTGTTAACTTATGTTTATGTTTTCTAATTATGTTTGTGACAATTGATTCTTGAAAACCATTGTATGATGCAATCTGCTTAATATTTCGCAGTTCTTTATCAAAGTTTTGTTTTGACAATGGGAAATGTAATAATCGGTGAATCAAAAGTTGAAAGATGCAAGTTTATGTTGCATACTATGGTTGGAATCATTTGTTATAAACCTCATAGTGTTAGTGTCTTTACGATAAATATCTATATCTAGTTTGTTGCCATTTCTTGTCACTAAAGTGTCTAAGAAAGGTAACTTAAGGTTTGTTTCTGTTTCATAGGTAAACTTGATCGTCTCAAATTTTGAATTTAAAATTTCTACAAATTGCTGAGGGCTGTAAACTTTAGTGTCGATGACTGCAAAAACGTCATCTACATATCTACACCAAATTCTAGGAAAATAATCTAATTTATTTTTTATATCAGTTTCAAATTTACCCATGAACAGGTTAGCCATAAACGGAGATAAGCTGTTACCCATTGTTGTACCATAATTTTGTTGATAAATATTATTGTTAATTTGAAAGTAGGTTTGACTCATACATAATCTTGCTAATTTAATAAAATTATCTACTTCTGAATTGTCTAAATGGTTTTGGTGTAACATATCTTTCAAATAATCTAAAGTGATATCTATCGGAACGCTTGGAAACAATGAACAGACATCGAATGAAACTAAAACTTCGTTCTCAGTCAGCTCAATGTTTTTAATTTTTTCAATAAAATCGTATGAATTTTGAACACTGAAATTTGATTGTTGATATTCAAAACTGTTGAATTTATTTGACAACCATTTAGATATCAGATAAGTAGGAGCATTAATACCTGAAACAATGGGACGCATTGCTTTTCCGGGTTTATGTATCTTAGGTAAACAATACATTCTAGGAAGAACCGGGTTAGATACCGTTAGTCTAAACCTAAGTTGTTTTGGTATAATATTTCCACATTCTAATAAGACTCTCACGGATATCAGCAATCATTTTGGGAAGAGGATTTTTAGATATTAATGAATAGGGCCTTCATTAAGCATCACCTGAACTGACTCAAAATAATCCTCTTTGTCCAAAATAACTACTTTATTGCCTTTATCTGCTTTGAGATAACAACAATTTTTCTCTTTAAGATTTTTAACAATGTTTATTTCTCTCGCGTTAAATTTAAATTTTGGTAACTGCTGAATATTATCTGAAATTTGAATTTTACAGGCATTCCTAATGAATTTTTTAGAATTATCGTCTAAAAGTTTGATCGAACTTTCAATTCCTACAATAATCTTATCTATGGGCGCTTTGTTAAATTTGAGGTTATATTTCAAGCCTTTATTCAACAAAGTTAATTCGTCATTGTTAAAAATCTCCGAGGATTTGTTTACCACTATGTTAGATTTTTGGGGATCAAGTCTGTGCACCTCTTTTTCTTTTTTAGATAATTCTGTGAACTTTTTGTTGTGGGTCATCTTTTTTGCCAAAATTTGTGTTGAATAATTTCATTAATATGGTGCAAAAACTTAATCCATTAAACATACTCGTCATCATTTAATCCTGAAGTCAGTTTTAAATGTAACTCATATGCTTCTAACTCTAATTTACCTAATTTACCATAATGACATTTAATTTCCAAATCTAACCATTTACGCTTAGCAAATTCAAGCGCCTTTTTACATGAGTATGAATTAAAATTTGCATAAACTTTAATAAATTTTGGAAAAACACCTGCTTTGCGGCAAGATTTAAGAAATTCAATGTCACATTTAACAAAAGAAATCATACTTTTAATCTTGAAGAACCTGTTCCGTAGTGTAGACCTGGAAGCCATCTTGATCAAAGGAAAGGAACACCAACTGCAGCGTCTAAGTTTTTGGTGCAGTTTTTGGTGTTTTTCTGTTGGTTAAATAGACGCTGCAGTTGGTGTTCCTTTTCCTTTGATTAGGATTTCATGATTATTAAGAAAACAAAAATGTTATACATTTATGTCTTCGTTACCTATTTTGTTAATCATCTGACAATGAAGCATAATGGCTTCAAAATAACTTGTGCCTTAAACAATTAAATAAATTATGAGTTTGATTATTATTTTTTGACGTTTAATCGCAATGTAATAATTTTTCATTTATAAAGTAAATTCTAATTAATTGAAGCGTAAAGCACGATTTGCTTTGCTTATTAAACAAAAAACATTTTATTAAACTATTTTCGAAAGTATTATTGTACGAAAAAAATAAACTCGGTCTCGTGTGTACTTGGACAGAGAAATATATATTTTGTGTAAGTATTTGCAATACCAACAAAACCAATTTTTATATTACACACTTACCTTGGGAATATATGGTAAGCTTCTTTTAAAGTATTTCGGTAAAAATGCGACTTTTGCGTGGGATCTTTCATGTTTATTACGTCTAAGAACTGTAACGCGTGTACAGCCGGATCACTGAAACAAATAATAAGATTATAAACAGGTGGTGTATTTTTCAGTTATTTATAAAAACCCCGTAGTTTATTAACGTAGCAAGGTGAATGTTTTTTTTTCACAGAAGGTCGATTTCTTTTAATATAAAATTAAATTCCTTTGAAGGATTTTGTATTGGTAGGCATCCGAATATTAATTTTTGCGTAGGGAAATTTACGCACGATCAATAGCACGATTTAATTTAAAAGGTTATATTTTTGTTGTTCTTCAATTGGTAGATAAATGAAATTATTGATCTAGCAACTGCATTATTTCCACTAAACTGGTTATTGGGCAAAGCATTGGATAGTAGTAATTCCATTTGATTTCATTACATTAATTTGTTGTTTTGTACAATTATTGAAATGGCCAATTAAATTTGTATTTGCAGTACTCTCAACTTTAAAGATGGGTACAAAAATTAAAATTGATTTTCTACTTCTAAGTCAATAAAATATTTTTTCATAAATAACTTTGCTTACTGAAATTTTCAAATTTAAATCAAAAACTTTTATCCTCGGGGTGATGTAAATATACTTACAATATTTTTTTCAAAAAGAAGTAGGTAGGTAGTGATAATTTGTTCTTGTTTGTAGATAAAGATCTAACGGATCAGTTGCTGAGTCTCATTTTCTTTTCAATTCTAAGTATATTTCTTTTAGATACACAGTATTTAGAAAAGTGACACTTTCGTATTTGATTATATACATAGAATGATACAAATTACTGCAAGTTGATTCTTTTTTTAATGTAGAATTCTTATTCCGACAAATTGTAAATTAAGCAAATAATTATATAAAATACTTTATGATATTTCAATTGTGTAAGAAAAGTAATTTATTAAACTAAGAATAAGTAGGTACCTGAAGTATTTGATTAAAGATAATAATTGAGCTGTTGGACGCTGTCAGTATCTTTGCTTAATAGCCGCACTGCTGCTTCTTGTAAAGGAAGTGGAATTCTCGGTAAGATGTTGTGAACTTGATCTTCTAGCTGAAACAACAAACAATTTGGCATCAAAATAAAGTAAACTTCTAAATATAATTATGTTAGTATTTTTCAAAGTAAAAAATTGTTGAAAGAAAAGTATCAAATATTAGAAAATTTAGAATGAGAAGGTACGCTTAGACTTTCACAATTAATATTATTTAAAGTTGAACCCCTTTTTAAATTCTTATAATATTGGTTTTCTCAGAAGCTGAGGCCCTCAATAAAAGAGGTGCGGTAGTGAAAATGGCATTAGAAGCCCATGTTAGTTATTCCTGCCAACGTTTCGACCGATCAACCCGGTTTTTATCAGGATGTAACGTACAAATTATACAGATAGACCGAGTTTGGGATTCTCGACAAATGTAAATTAAAATAGGAGAGAGAGAGAGAATAAACAGAAAAGTACTTTATTGAACCCCCATATAAAATTCGTATTCGACGGTGCAATTCGTATCAACCGGCTAGGTCACCAAAGTGCGGGAAGCGTGTGTTCAAGATATTAGTCAAGATACTGAAAGGACCGTCTCAAATATTGATTGTCAAAGCCCGGCGCTACTATCTTTTCATAAAGAGATGCTACATTTTCAAAAGATATAACGGTTAATGTACTCGTACTTAGAACTACAATAAAATACTCGCACTGAAAACAAGTCACAAATTAAGTTTATTTTACGACATAACAATAACACAATTTGCACAAATACAGGAAAACGCGAAACTAAACGGGCTGACGTCGCAGTACCAGTTTCTAATTGGGCGCACTAAAGTTACAACGCAGTCAGCGACAGGCTGATCTTTGTTTATGTTCGGCGGCAAGGTCAAAGTCGATTTTTAATTGGTTTTCGTCACGCAAAATAACAGACAGACACAAAACTTTATACAACTCTGGTAAGTAGCTACGAAGGCAGATACGAAGCGGGTCTGGTTGACGAGAAGGCTCGTACGATTTCTAGAATTGGGTGCCGTCTTCAACACTCACAACTCGCATAACGGAAACAAGGTAGCCATTTTACCCAGACAAAGAATTTCGTGGTAGTAGTAATGTCGTTGTAGTAATTTCGTCTCCGTATTTTCGTCGTCCGTATTTTTGTGGTCCGTATTTTCGTCTAAAAGAGAAACAAAGAAGATGTCATCCCCAACCGCCTAAACGCACATGCCAAACTATTTACGGTGTTGGAATGCGGAAAACGCATAAAATATGCAAAAATATTCGTGAGGAACATTGGGCGTTGTTGATATAAATAGTTATACCTTAAAATAAAAGATCGATTACTACTGATGCCATCGAAAACAGTAGATTTAATTTACCTAAGCGTCATTAGAGACAAAGCGCATGCGAACACCACGGCGTTTAAAGTAACATTGAGCGGAACAGGACCGAAGTAACCAACAGACACCGTAACAACAAACCAAAACCGTCCTTTATCACACCAAATTTGGCACGATGTACAAAAAAATCACGTAACATGAACTCCCCCCTAGCAAAAGGTGAAACTCGGTAGCCAATAGAAACAGAGTCTCGTTTGTCCACAGCAAACGAAAGAAGAATACAGATAGAGGGTGACAAAATCACAACTCCGAATCCCAAACACGTCCACAGAATAAACCATAAACCCGAAAAGTCACTTTCGTGAAATGATGTTTCTCAGCAAACAAAGCAACAAGAACCCCAAAGCGGCTTCTCAGAGAAAAAGAAACATCAAGGGATGAAGTAATCAGTAGTAAAAAGTCGTCAAAGCACAAGAGAGCAATAATGTCAATCCCTACAAGGGAGAAATTCTGGCAAGCGCCAAGGACAAAAAAGCCCTAAAAACCAAAATGAAACCCCTACACCAATAAACAAAACCCACCTTGAATTTAAACCCCAATAAGGCAAAGAACCCCAAGGAAAAGGTTATGGATCAACAAGAAAAAGGAGAGGTTAAATCCCTAAAAAAGGTTAGGATCATCCCCAGGAAGACTATCGAGGTCGGGAATTTCCCAAACGGCGTGCATGTCAAGTGAGTGGCATCAGGCATCACTTCCACCAAGACCGTCGCAAGAAAAAGATGGAAAATCGCGTCATTGGCCCCCCTAGTGAAAATCCACTTCCACGCCATTCACGACACTTAGTACTTCTCCTCCCCAAGATAACTTCCTCCCACCCAGGAAAGGAGCTAACCCAAAGGTTAGAGGAACCCTATGCAGTTATAGAGTGCGATTCTATACCCAAGGAATCCCCCACTCCCATAGTATTAGCAGAAAAAAATGAAAAGAAGAATCCCCAAAATTTTGCCCAAAATTCCAAAAAAAAAGGCTGGAGCAAGTCAACAGTATGATGTTCTGTAGTGGCTACGATCAACGATCTATCGATGGAGGTTAAGGGCAAACGGTTTACCCCTGCTCCAGCTCTTGCACGCCCCTTTATGGACCCCGAAGAGTTTTATGCCCGGCAGTGAGCAAGTTTACCAAAGACAGGAGCTCCAACACCCCCTCACACCAAAACCCGTCGGTCCCAAGCCAAAACAGTACCACTTATGCAAGAAAGAAAGAAGAGAAAGATGATAGAGAAAGACGAGGAAAGAAATTAGAAGTCATAATCGGGAATGTTCATCCTCCTCCTCGTAGGAGAAATGAACACAAAAAAAATAAAAATTCTGTGTCAAGGTGACACGACTGAGCCATAAAGTCGTCTAATTAGACGGAAAAGAATCTTCCCCCAAAAAAACCCAAAAGCAAAACAAATTAAGGAACTAATTCCTAAAAGTAAATCACCAGTACGGTGCGTCAGCAATACCGTGCACCAAGCAAACAAACTCAAAAGTAACAGTAAACAAAAGATACGGAGATTCTTTCTAAATTCGAAGTATTGGTTAACAGTCGACATAAGTCGGAAAGCCTCAATCAGAGGAGTAACTAACCCAATATTCTTCACTCAGTCGTCCCAACCCAACAAAAAAATAATAAAAGAAATATAGCAAAATACGCTGGATAGAGTCGATACATAACTTATAAATAATCTAATCCAGTAGCAAAAGTCACATCCGAGAGAAAGGATAAATCCGATAAAGGCAAATCCAAGAGAAATCAAATATGAGAAAGGAACGAGACGATCAAAATCGAGATAAAGCAAATAATCGTCTTAGTCAAAGTCAGTCAGTCTCAACTAATGCCTTCTTACGTCGCTTTCTATATTTGAAGTAACAGAGAGATACGTTGGTACCATCCAGATGTTCAGTGATGGGCTGGTCGTTTGTGTCGAATCTGTATACACAGGCTTCAGATCTTTACGTGCCAACGTACCTAGATTATTACCGTGGGCATTCTCTAGCTTATAAGTCCAGGGAGAGACAACAGTTGTCACCACGTAAGGGCCGTTGAACTTTGGCGCCAGTTTTGCGTTAAAATAGTTAGAGGCAGAAGATAAAAGAAAGTTCCGTTTCCACACTTGGTCTCCGACTAGATACCTAACAGTACGTTTCCGAAGGTTATAGCGATGGCGATGTTTATCATAGGCTTTAGCCAAACGAGTCGAGAAATGCCGTCGGATTTCCTCGTACTTAGTAGGAGCAATCGCATCTGTTTCTGGAGCCAAATCAGGAGTATTCGGTTTCAGTACAGAACGGAAGTAACGCTCATTAATGATATGTTCCCTTCCAAAGAGTGCATAGTACGGGTACATTCAATCACCGCGTGTTTTGCCGTACGTGTGACGCATCCGACTTTAGTGAGGTTTACGTCCCAATGCCGGTGAATAGTTTTTGTATAGGTAGCCAGCATGGTCTTCAACACATGATTCAGTCGCTCGACAGGATTCGTTCTAGGATGATAACGCGCCGTGAAGCAAATTTTGTACTATATTCGTCGCACATATTTGTAAAGTTTGTATAGAAAAAGAAGAGAAAAAGTGGCGCGACGACTACTTAAATCGGAAGGTTGAATTTAGTCAAAAGATCAGATTGCGGGAAACCTCTAGGAAGGTAAATTCCATCCACGTGAAAAGCTAGAAATTTTAAGAATTTGCGTTGAATGTTCTCCAGAGCGTGGATATGAGCCTGATACGGAGGGTTCCAGGCTACCGAGGCATACTCCAGTCGAGTTCGAATGAGGGTTCTGTACAACAAGAGAGGTAAGTCAGCGCTTAAAAAATCTCTAGAGTTTCTGACAGGACAGAAACGATTCAAAAGTGACACCCAGATCTTTAAAAGCGCTAGAGCGAGTAATGGAGACGTCGGAAAAGAATAGTTAAAAAGAATTGGGGACTTTGCTCTGGTATAAGAAACGATGTGACATTTAGAAACGTTCAGATCTAAGTAGTTAGACCGACACCATTTGTCAAAAAGATCAAGCTTTTTCTGAAGCACAAGAGCATCAAACATATTACGTATAACCTGAAATATCTTCATGTCATTTGCATACAGTAAGCAATGATAATCGAGAGTAGGTGCGACATCATTGATAAAGATATTGAATAATAGGGGCCAAGAACAAAGCCTTGGAGTACGCCCGAAGGGACACTTGAGACACGCGACTGGAAGCCAAACAGCTCAACAAATTGAGTTCTATCAGATAGATAACTCTTGAGTAATTGTACAAAGTTGTTACTTAAACCAAAAGCGTGTAGCTTCGAAATGAGAATCTCATGGTTCAACCGATCGAAAGCCTTACCAAAAACCGGTATACACAACGTCGACCTGGAAACCAGAATTTAAGGATTCAGCAAGAAACTGGTGCATAACAGTTAAATTGGTAATTGTAGAACGCCCTCTGTGTTTAGAACAGGTGATGCAATGTCGAACGTACTTGCCCACATCAGCACGTAACTTCGGCCAATAATAACATTGTTGAACACGAGCCGTGGTTTTATAAACCCCACAGTGACCCGCAATCGGATTATCATGGTTTCCCTGATAACCTGTTTACGTTGTTCTGAATGGGACAACCAACTTCCATTCTCCCTGTTTTCGAAATGGAGTTTTCACTCGTCGGTACAAAACATTATCCACCACAAACCATGACGTGAGTCTTCTAGATGAAGACAGAGTAAGTCGAGAAATCATACAATTATACCATTTGTCGGTCGTCGGTAAGGTAATGCGGAGTTTGTAACGGTACAGATCGTGATAGAGTGTGAGGAACTACATGGTCCTTCCCTTTCCGATTTAGAATAGTAAAGTCGTATTGTTGTAACCTCAGTGCCCATCGTACCAATTGTCCAGAAGGGTTTTGCAATTTACTCAACGACAGTAAGGAGTGATGATCGGTGATTGCCGTGAAGTGCGAGCCTTCCACATACGGACGAAGTTTCTCGATCGCCCAGAACAAAGCAAGTAGCTCCTTTTCGGTTATCGAGTAGTTCCTTTCAGCCTTTGTTAAGGAACGACTGAGGTAACATATCACTTTTCCCCATCCTCCATGTTCTGACTGAGAATCGCGCCTAACCCGAATTCAGAAGCATCGGATTGTATAGTGAATGGTAAACAATAATCTGGGCACGCAAGTATAGGAGCTGAGACCAAACGGTCCTTCAGAGCAAGAAAAGAGTCTTGACACTCCGGAGTCCATACGAAAGGAACATTCTTCTTGTCTAGGTTAGACAGTGGACCAGCTAGCATAGAGAAATTCGGAATGAAACGCCGGTACCAATTAACCATGCCTAAGAAACGTCGTATGTCGGTTACCCTAGTTGGAGTTGGAATGGCCAGTATCGCCGTTACCTTGTCTGGATTCACAAATAAGTCATTTCGGTTAACAACATACCCGAGGTATCGCAATTCCGGAAGACAAAAGTGACACTTATCTGTACGTATAGTTAATCCTGAAGAAAGAAGTCGTTCAAAAATTTTTGACAGTACTTCCAGATGTTTTTCAAATGTGGGAGTAGCAATGATGATATCATTGAGATAAGCAAAACAGTAAGTTTCTAAGTCAGCTCCCAGCACTCGATCAATCAGCCTATGGCAAGTAGCCGGTGAATTATGCAAACTAAAGGCATTCTAGTAAATTGAAATAATCCACGGTTCGGTATAGTGAAAGCAGTAATAGCTTTGGAATCGTCAGAGAATGGTATTTGCCAATACGCAGACCGTATGTCTAAGGACGAGAGATAGCGAGCGTCTCTTAACCTATCTAGGATGGAAGATATATAAGGTAAAGGGTAACTATCCTTCAGCGTCACGTCGTTAACCTTTCGGTAATCTACACAGAAACGGTAGCTATTGTCCTTCTTTTTGATTAGTACTATTGGAGAGCTCCATGGACTGTTAGATGATTCCACTATTCCGAGTTCGATTTTAGTATAGGCAACAAGCATACATATACAGTACATCAAGTTGCTATTTTATCTGTCAACATGAAAATCTAATTATAGACTTATATGTAGATATAAAGTGGAGGGAAAAATAGAGTCACTAGTGACTCACTGTGTGTAGTGACTCTATTCTTCCCTCCACTTTAAGAATCTATATTAACATATAAGTCTATAACTTAGTTTTGAGGATAAAATTAATTCAATGAAAATCTAAATAAAAATCTGTCATTGTATCCAAAAGTTTGTGTAAGAAAATTTTTTAGAGTAAGCAGCTGTTCATTAGTAAGATCGGGGTAAGCCACAATATGTTGAATAGAGGAAATGTCAACGTTATCGTCTCCAAACACCTAATGTCCATCTTTAAAATTCGGGACAAAATTCATCGCGAGCCAAAAGATCTATACCTAAAATTAGGTGATGCTTAATTTCTGGAATCACTAGGACTTCAAATGTCTTAGATCGATTCTCGACGTATATGGAGAGTGCGACAGAACCGAGCACGTTAACATTTACCCCATTCGCGACAGTACATGAAGTTAAACCATTCGGATTGAGAGTAAAACCCAATTGCTTTAGAATTTCCCAGCCTGCACCTCCCAAGATAGTACGAGTTGCACCTGAGTACAACAAACGTAGAAAGGTATGACAAAAAATGTCGACCCTAAGTTATAGTTAATTATTTCGTAAGCTCGCAAAGACATAGTTTAAAAGAGCACGCTGCTGAGTATCTAAACCAGAGAAAGGAGTATCCGAGATATGAGTATGAAGCGAATCTACGACTCGGTCCGCAGACTCACGAGTTAGTTTTCCGAACGTTTGCATTTTGGGCAGTGCGCACTGTGACGTCATGTTGACCACATCCATAGCAGTGAATGACTTGAGGACTAGAGCAATCTGGAGAAAAGTGACCGGGTTTCAGACAATTCCAACAAGTCTTAGAATTTAAGGTTGGTCGAGAAAAACGACTAGACACAGAAGCACAACTAGCACCAGCAGTACGGACAGTATTAGTCAATTTAGAGGTATGAGCATGTGGAGTGACAGCATCAGAAACATATGCTAAGGAAGGTTCAAGAAGTTTAGTCGACTTACGAGAAGGCGGTGGTTTATAGTTGTCAATGGACCACTTATTGAGCTCCAACTGTCTCCCCATAGTAAGTAATTGAGAGATGGTACTAACTTCTGTCAGCCCTAAAACCGATTGGTAGAAAGGAGTGAGATTACGTCTAATAATAGAGAACTGCTTGGTTTCAAGTAGAGGCTCAGTGAGCTTTAGAAGAAGACTCCTCATAACCGAAACATAAATCCCAATAGTTTCTTCTGCTCCCATAGTTCGAGCTTTAATTTCAGTCAGCAATCGCTCATCGTAGTCTAAAGGTAAGAATTCCAATTTCAGTAAGAGGACCACATCCCTTCAAGAACGTAATGATTCACGATGAACCGGGTATAGGAGTAACGCTTTTCCAGTCAAAAGTTCTGGAACTGCAGCAAAAAGTTGTCGAGTCGTAACCCCTCGAGCTCCGCACAGTTCATCTACGCAAATCAGAAAGTCAGTGAGCAACATAGAGCCGTCTCCAGAAAAGGTCACATTCCATTTAGTAATAGGAAAAGGTTTCCATGACAAGACTCTAGATGTACTTGGCGAAACTGGATCAAAATCCGGTTTAGAATCTGACGAGGATAGCAACGTAGTACTTTTAGTCAAAGCGAAATTAACAGGTTTCGGACTAGAAGTTATTAAGGCAGGTTAAAAAAGACTGGTTTAGTTTTATTACGTTTTAAGTTATAGTCCTGTTTAAGGTTAGTTAAAGTCAAAGCGAGTTTTTGTTGTTTCTGGGTTTCGTCCTCAGATGTAGGTGTCATCATCAGGCAACGTCGTTCAATATGCACATAAAGGAAACTAACACGTATAAAGACAGGAGTAGAAAAATCACCGTCAAAGTCAGTCAAAGTATCTTGAAGTTCTTTAATGGTAGCATTCACCGCAGTTTCATCATCCGAAAATAAAGCCCTAAAACGTACGAATCCCACAGAATGAGAGGGAAACCAACAAAATAATTTCAAAGATAACAGTAATAGCCAGTTATATTCGTCGACAATCACCCACGAAATACACCAAATTACCTTGTAGCAAACCAGATAATGTAAAGGTCAATACGGGTTCGCATATAATTCGCAACCCACAAAAGAAATTTTTATAGCAATAGTAAAATCGAGATAAAGATTGATTACGTTTCACGAAGGCAACTAGACAATAGCAAAACAAAGTACAGATAATCTTCGTGAATAAATCGTGATCAAACCTTACCACCAGTTAATTAAATACACCCGGAAACGCCGAAAAATATTAATGAAGTCCGCAAATAAATTTAAATATATTAGTGGGCTAATAAAATCATTAATTTTAAGCGACAATATCCGATGAACAGTAAATTCAGTAAATAAATTTTAATGTGTTTTAATATTTTTATATCAAAAGCAACCAATAATAGAGCGATAATCGAACGTAATGCGCATTAAAATGTTATTTTAATTACAATTGTCAAAGCAATCACCAATTTCTCAAGCCCCACGTTGGGCGCCACTTAAATTTGTAACGTACAAATTATACAGATAGACCGAGTTTGGGATTCTCGACTAATGTAAATTAAAATAGGAAAGAGAGAGATTAACAGATAAGTATTTTATTGAACCCTGTATAAAATTCGTATTCGACGGTGCAATTCGTATCAACCGGCTAGGTCACTAAAGTGCGGGAGGCGTGTGTTCAAGATATTGAAAGGACCGTCTCAAATATTTGTTGTCAAAGCCTGGCGCCACTATCTTTTTATCAAAAGATGCTACATTTCCGCAAGATATAACGGTTAATGTACTCGTACTTAGGGCTACAATAAAATACTCGCACTGAAAACAAGTTACAAATTAAGTTTATTTTACGACATAACAATAACTTAATTTGCACAAATCCAGGAAAATGCAAATCGTAACGGGCTGACGTCGCAGTACCTGTTTCTAATTCGGAGCACTAAAGTTATGACGCAGTCAGCGACAGGCTGATCTTTGTTTATGTTCGGCCGTTGATTGAAATATTGGTAAAGATAGTCAACCGCTTGTATTTGCTTGTATCACGGATGCAATTCACATATGCATGTTGGGTTGCGTTTTTGTTTACTTTTCACCTGTACTGAAGCGCTAAGTTATAATGTGTACGATTCTTGAAATAGAATAGTTCAATTTATTCCACCGTTGTAAAAATGGCGCAACATACAATCCGTAAAATTTACTTTTGTCAATACAATGTTGCAACGTTTTCAAATATTTAGTAAACGTATTAACTAGTAATTAAAAGTGACGAATTTTTCATTTATGAATAATACCATTGATGATACATATCTTGGATTTTAATGACAATGTTTTTTTTTAATAATTTACTAAAATACATGCGAAGCGTTATTTGTTAAAACAGTTTGGTTTGGTCGGTGTTAGATAAATAAGAAACAATTATTTTACAAATTATGCTTGCACTTTATTTTTAACTTGCAAATAATAATGTTGACATTTGTTTGTCATTTAATAACTTCGTTAGGAATAAAGTAGAACATACTGGGAGAAATACCACTAGAGTTCAGAAACGCAAAATTTTTGGTTTTGTATCTACTTGTTTTACGTGTTCAGTTGAAAAGGATTTTAAATAAAAATTGGTTTTCAAATTTTTCAATTCAAAAGGCAACAAGTTACCGTGTTTTTAGGGAAAGTGGGTTCCACTAGACCTTCAAATTTAAATTCACTTGGTAATAAAACCTATTCCTATTACTTCTAAAAATAAAAGTACTAGATTTTAGCTTGAGGTGTGTTGTCTCCCGACGCGGTGCGGATAATACGTGTATAATACACTATTCTTTTCTGTGACGAAATAAATGACGACTTAATATTGAAAAATCATATTACAATAGAATTAGAAAATTATTGAGGGAAATTTGGTGTTAAAAATAGTACTCACTTTTTTCCCGAGGGAAAAAATAATTTACAAAAGTGACACTTTGTTATCTGTTAGTAGAGATAAAAGTTAGGATTTTACTCTTTGAAACTGTATCAAAATATCATGGTTTCGAATTAAAATAGTTTAATTAAAGTAAAAATAGCTCATTAATTATAAACATTGTTTCAAAAATTACAATTCCAACTGATCTAAAATAATAGTAATAATTTACAAACATACTTAAAAACCAATCTTGATTGTAATATTTTCATTGTAACAAATAAACAGATAATCATTAAGCTTTGCATAGATGCTTCTTTAATGCGTTTATCATATCTTAAAATATAAGTACACCTAAAGTTGATATTGAAACAAATGTATTACGAGGAGTCTTCGGATTATGGTTTATGAGTCACATTCCTTATCGGCTTAGTCAGAAATTCTACAATTGCATACTTTTAGCAACACCTTTAGTAAATGAGTAGGCTTGTTATAATATTGTTTAGATGCAAACAGTTGAGTACGTTAGATTGTAATATAAGAAAATTCAACATTCGTTCCAACATAAAAAGGGATAGCGTTTCTATGTTAAAAAATTTTAATTTCAATGACCAAAATTTAGAAATTTACTTGCGTAAGCCTAATAGATTTTAAAACATTTTCAACGGATAAACGATGTTAATGTAATAAATATATGAGTATGGAATTTTCAAAGTATTTAAAAAATTGTTTTTTTTGGGAGAACGTTTTCAACGATTTCTTTACGAAATTAATACTTTTAATTCTGCAGGTTTTTTTTCATAATAATAAACTTTATTCACATGTGTATGTATACAATCTTTGTACATATATGTGTTTGTCATGATGGTATAACTATTGTTATAACCTTACGTAAGAAAGATACAAATAAATATTATTACATTGAACAATTAACAGACAATAGAAAAAAATATATAACAAAGGACACACATTTAATTAGTACGTCGACAAAAATCAATAAATTCTTGTATATTGTAGAACGCATGTTTTTGTTTGTTTGTCAACATTGACTCAATGCACCAATATTTCAATCAACGGCATGATGCATTGGCAACAATGTCGTGCCTTAGCATAAACTATCAGCAAAATTTCAGTTTTCTATTTCACATTTATCGGCAATACTGTTCTGTAAATTCTACAATACAATTGACGTATTTTCTTAGCACAAAGCGATACTACCGACCTCTGATGTTTAGAACAAATTTCGGGGTCGCATAATCCCGTAAGGTTGACTATCTTTACCAATATTTTAATCAACGGTTCGGCGGCGAGGTCAAAGTCGATTTTTAACTGGTTTTCGTCACGCAAAATAACAGATAGACACAATACTTTATACAACTCTGATAGGTAGCTACGAAAGCAGATACGAAGCGAGTGTGGTTGACGAGAATGCTAGTACGGTTTCTAGAATTGGGTGCCGGTTTCAACACTCACAACTCGCATAACGGAAACAAAGTAACCACTTTACCCAGACAAAGAATTTCGTGGTAGTAGTAATGTCGTTGTAGTAATTTCGTCTCCGTATTTTTTGTGTCCGTATTTTCGTGTCCGTATTTTCGTCGTCCGTATTTTCGTGGTCCTTATTTTCGTCTAAAAAAGTAACAAAGTGGTCATCCCCAACCGCCTAAACGCACACGCCAAACTACTTACGGTGTTCGAATGCGGAAAACGCATAGAATATGCAAAAATATTCGAAGAAACACTGGGCGTTGTTGTTATAAATAGTTTTACCCTAAAATAAAAAAACGATTACTACTGATGCCATCGAAAACAGTAGATTTAGTTTACCTAAGCGTCATTAGAGACAGAGCGCATGCAAACACCACGGCGTTTAAAGTAACATTGAGCGGAACAAGACGAAAGTAACCAACAGACACCGTGAAAACGAACCAAAACCGTCCTCTATCGGCGCCCCGAATAACTCCACAAAAAATCACACTAAATTTGGCGCGATGTACAAAAAAAAAACACCTAACAAGGACATTGAAACAATTAGAGAAACAATTTTCCTCTCAGCATCTGAGAAAACCAATATTATCTACCGTGTCCGGAAAATTCTTTGAAAATTCTTTGCACAGCTGTACAGGCCAAAACGGTAGTGGCACTGAGGATGCAAAGCAAAGATATCTTCTCCTTCTGCGCACGGAATTTTCCTATATGTCATGAGCCTTGGCAGAAGAATATGAGAGAGCTGGAAGACGTCCAGGTGCAGTAGAATAAAAGGTGGCCGACATCATCTGTAACCCAGCCAGGTTCTCATGAGCAATAGGCTCGCTAAGCCCGTATAAAACCCCGGGCGTAGATAAGATTGGTGGACAACTATATAAGGACAACAGTGCTCACCCGGGCCCCATTGCACCAGGATCAGCATGCGTACAGAGTTGTACCAGCTGACGAGCAAGTTAAGTACTTCACTAGAGCACAAGGAAATGACAGTCTGTACCTTCCTAGACATTCAGAAGCTTTCGGGAACGCCTCGCATAACTTCATGCTTGATGCAATGGAGGTGAGACAGATTGACTTCCCTATTTTAAATGGTTTGTTACGGTTTTATTTTAGGAATATGAAACGTGTGTCGAGAGCAATAAATATGTTACGAGTATGTCGCGAGTAACATGTTGCGACGAAAGTCGTATTTGGCCCGCATTTTGCCAGTTTTCTATTGGTTGAAAATAAAATTCCAGTTCGTTTCCTAGACGAAAAGCGGATATTTTCTTCTTTCGCACAGGTAGTTTAGCGTTCATCTTAAAAATAAAATTTACACCAATCATTTATGTGTGTTACAAGATTTCCAATAAAAATATTGGTTAAGTTTAAATCCGGCTAAATTCACAGTGAGTACACATTGCTTTTCTTTTCTGTTTGTATTAATTTTAACAGTCACGTGTAATTCCTTTTAGCACGTTTCTTGACCTTATGATTTTCCTGTGTGTAATACCTGGATAACACTTGGTGGTGCTGGAATGGCGGATTAAGATCTTCCTTGTCAATTAAAGACCACTTTACGGTTTCGCATTACAGAAGCTGCAGGCAACCGGTAGCTACCGCGTCTAATAGGGATTGGTTATGCTTCATAATTTCATCGAGGAAGCCTAACGCCTTCCGTTTCCCTTCGCACACCTTCCTTAAAAGGAATCTTGAGGTTACCTAACTTCCCGAACTGTCGATATCGTCGCTAGCAGAAAACTCTTACTCTCGGGATTTTATTCATCAGATTACAGCTAAGTTTTATTATTTAAGTAACCAGATAAATAGTCGATAGTCGTGTGTAAGTGATATATGTACGCAGAGTGTTCCTATTTGCCAATCCTCAATGGAACATTAACATTACTTTTGTGAGACTAAAGTTTACCTGTGAATTCGGTACATTATTTGCGTAGATTACTTATTATTAAGCGAGGCTACTGCTAACGTACGTGAATACATCTGACAGTCTCGATTTCTGTCACATTTACCTATTACTATAAGATTTGTTTGTTCTTTATTAAATTGCCTGTTTTTCTCTTAAGACTAGTTGTTATGTACCATCTAGCGTATTAGGCTTTAAGTAAAACCTGTTGATCTCCTGTTGGTCTGTTATATTTCTTTCTTTTGCCCGGCAGGTGGCGCCTTGTTAGACAGCAGTTTAATTTCTTAGAACTCTTTAAGGATTCCCCCCCTTTCTCTACGACTAAGCCGGCAGCTGCTGCTCTAACTATTATAAATACTTTATTCTCCACAAACCTAGTGAGCTACATTGATCCACATTTCCTTTTTGTTTTTTTTAGTTTGTTTCTCTAGAGCCGTTGTTAGTTGTAAACGACAACCGTTACAGATTAGAAGAATTTTTAAATACCAGAAGGGCTGAAGCAAGGCTGGGAAACTCCACCGTTGTGGTGAATACCACCAGAAGATGTCGCCAAGGCGGAGTGCTATCGGCCGTGATGTGAAGTCTACTTGTAAACGATCTTCCTTGTCTTTTGTCTAGCAAAGGGATCCCTTGTAAAGGGTATGCTGACGATATTGTTATATTTGCACAAGGCAAGTTTAAGAACATCCTTTGTGACATAGTACAGGCAGGACTGGAATTGGCAGAGAGATAGTGCAGGTCCGCTGGTTTGGGGAATTAACTCCAGTAACACTACGCTAATGACCTTCACCCGTAGATTAAAACTCGACGGTTTTAAACCAATCCAGGTTGTGGGACGGTCGTCGGCTTTAGTAACTTAGTCAAATACCTAGGTATCACACTAGATAAGAGACTGATTTGAACAGAACACCTGGTAATGTTATCAACAAAGCCACCAGAGCACAGTTAATATGCAATAGACTTGCAGGTAAAAAATGGGGCTGCAAGCCTAAAATACTGCGATGGATGTAATGCATGATGGTTCACCACATCATTATGTAGGGTGCTTCTCTGAGTTGACCGCCAGAAAGAGACTTGATAGAGTGCAGAGACTAACGTGTATATGCATCACGGGAGCAATGCGTATCTGCCCTACAGCAGGCATTGAGCATCTTTCGGGGCTGACCCCTCTCAATCTTGTTATTAAGAGGGAGGCCAGGCTGGCGCTTTTGCGCTTTAAAAAATTAAAGGTGGCGGTCCGAGGCTCAATCACCCGGACACGACCTTATTCAATAGACGATATTCATGCTTTTCTCTCACAGAGACAATATAAATAGGGACTTCCTATTTGACAGCATTATTTTCACAGCATATGGTTGTAATCTTCGCATCCCTCAGTTTTTAATATCGCTTTTTGCGCAGTTTTTGTATTACCTCATACATAACGATGTTAAACAGCAAAGACAAGCCGAAGGTACTGGTGCGGGGGTATTTGGGCTACGCACTAAATACTACAAGTCCATGTGCAGGGATAGAAGTACTTTTCAGGCAAAAGTTTACGCAATAGAACGCTGCGTGCAATTTAACCTGAATTGAGGATATGTTGGCAGACACATCAATATTATGTCCGATAGCTAAGCGGCCATCTCAGCGCTGAGCAGTTGTGTCATCAGCTCAAAATAGTAAAAACTTGCAAAAAGACACTGAATGATCAACCTGGGTCTCACGACATTCTGGAATTTCTGGTAACGAGTAGGCGGATGCCCTTGCTAGGAAAGAGGCGGCTACTTTGTTTGTAGGACCAAAGCCCGTCTGTGGTATTGGCAAGCACACAATACGGGAAATACTCCGGGCTTAAGAGCGGAAGGAAAGTTCAAAACACTGGGTCAATTTACTAGGGCTGAGGCAATCAAAAGCTCTAGCAGGTTATTTAAACGGTAAAGAGCACAAGACTTACTTAGCAGTTAGCAGGAATCACTTAAAATTCTCACTTGTTTTCTAACAAAGCACTGCGTACTTGGCGGACACCTTGCTAAGATTGGTGTAACAACTAACTCGACATGCAAATGGACATTTTTTTGGGAAAAGTTTCCTCGAACTGGAGGAAATTACTCCCTCTCAATCCAAGAACAGACCTTAGATTCCTCAGAGAACTTAACCTATTGGAGGAACTATAAGTTCAAAAGGGGAGCGCCCTTGAGAAGGTAGTTATGCACTAATATACTGCTCAATACGCAGTCTAATACTCCAGAGTCTTGCTGTTGGAACGCCGGGTGCCAACCTTTTACAGAACAATTCGTTTTTGACAATTGTTGAATTGCAGCATAATAACAGTTCCATAGCAAATTAGAAAACCTTGGTGGTCGTCATTGTCGTTGTTGTGGTCTGCTTCAAAATATTCGAGTACTGGTTGAGCTTCGGGAGGGAAAACGTTGTTGTCACATATGTATTCGATGGTTTTGATCACTTGATTTATAGGTACAAATGCGATAGCAGAAAGTAACCGGAGGGCTAGTGCAAATTCTGCATCATTTTCGTATTGCCGTTGTAATCCATTCGCATGGATGTTTCGGAATATGCATTGGCCAAAGCAGAAAAAACACCTACGCTGTACTGATCAAGGAAATTCCGTTTAAAAAGCATTTATTATTGCAGTTTCGAAATCTGTCATTATACTTTCGAGATCCACTGTAGGTTCTAAAACTTTGATTTCCCGTAAAAAACGTATATATGTATGTTCCGTTTTATTTGTTAATAATTCATATACCAACGGCAATTCCTTATTATCTTGTACACCGTGTATGGTATATAGCTGATAAAAAAGTGATGGAATACTCTTAAAGGTTCCGTTGGCATATTAATGCCTGGAACGAACGTGCTAAAAGTTGCATGTTTTTCTAGTGCTAAAAACAAGCAACCGATCTTCTTCTGGGACAGAATCAAATAATAAAAACTGTTCACCATTCTCTGTTTGCATGTATATTTCTTCGAAAACAATATCTCGTTGGGGTAGTGATACTGCTGGTCCGAGGTTATGTTTAGTTCGGACATTTCGTATTGTTCTCTTCATGGTATTTATCAATGGAAATTAAGTTGCTACAGCTGGACCAATCCCAACAGAAGCCCTTGAAACAATATAATGCCGTGTATTTGCAGCACCATCTCTAATTTTATTTAAAACTTTAACACTCTCTACGCGAGATGCATCCCAATTGTGGTTATGTACAGTTTGTTTAATAATTTCTTCACCAATTGATGTAACACGACCTTTTAGCTGATGGAATTTCTCACACTTCCAGTAACATTTATTGTTGACTTGTTTGTCTTTGACAAATAGATAACCACCAACATTTAACTTTTTCTTGCCTTTCTCACAATCCACGAACTTCAGAGCCATTTTTCTTGCAGCAAATATTACTAAATACTTACAATGCACTGAAAAAAGTTATAAGGGATTTTAAACCAATAAAATATAAGAAAATTTCTTGTTTGCTAGGCTATTAAATAGAAAAGTAATTTATTCTATTGTTGGTAAAGATATCCCTTCTAGTTAAGATGCTTTATGCATTATTATTGTACTAAAATTATTTACTTTGTATTTTTTTTGCTAAGGTACAAATCCTTAAGATGTAAAGCGGCTTATTTTTAGAAGTTATTTTTGTTGTATGCACTTAAGTATATCTAATAAAAGGATATATCGCTAATGTATGCATTGCCCGATAAACAACCAATAGGATTGTTCGATGTAAATTTGGTTTACATAAAATTCTTGAAGGGGTAAGAGTTGTTCGAGACGAGATTTACTATTGTAAATACGTAACAGTACTCTCTTGATTTATTTAAATTAAACTTTACAAAAAAAATTTTTTATGGGATTTTATTAAACCTGGTGCAAATTCATATTAGCACAGCGATGCAACCGCACTTCAATTATTTGCAACAAAACTAATATTAAAGTCACATTATCAAAATAAGTTTTCCTGAGTAACTCTAATGTTATGGAATGCCATTAAATTAAACATCATCAAATAAACTTTGTTCATACCTATTGAAATTTAAATTAAAATTTTGTTTACAATAAATAATGTAAAAGCAAAAGTTGTCTCGATAACATTTCATATTTGCTTTTCTAAAATTGTTGATTCCAATCATTGTACATTCGAAGAAATGGTTTTTGAAGAATTGCTTTCGAAGATTTGCTTATCGAAGAATTTTCCGTAAATCATTAATAGTTAATAATATAAATAACATAGCATAAAACTGCTAAAAGCTACCCAGAAGCAGATATATCAGATCACATTGTGTTTAAAATTTATAAAAATGTGGAAAGAAAGAATAAAAAAAAATTAATTTGATCAATTCAAATAAAAGAAAGAAATGAATGATGTTAAAACACAATTTATGAGAATTACAGAGCAACAATGTGAAAGTAAGAAGTGATGAAAGTAAGGAAAATTAAAGGTATTGTATGCTACTTCGTTCCGATATAAAATACTACACGCAAATGTCCATAGTCATCACGAATAAATGCTTGCTCTATTCTATTAATAATGACCACAACAGCAAATATTAAGAAAAGACCAAATCGCGGTTAATTTGGGAAATATTTACATTATCATTTAACAATATCAATTGTAAGAATGGATTAAAGTTATATAATGAATTGTCCAACGAAATAAAATATAGTAGTAATATGTTTGCTTTCAAATCCGAAACTGACATATATGTTAAGAACAAATTTAGTTAGTAAAAAATTGTAATAACTTAGTAGATGTCAAATGTAAGATGCTAATAGTTATTATTAACTAAATAAACGTTATTATTATTATAGAAACAAAATCATGTTTTTTTTTTTTTATGTAATTAGAAAATAAATGGGATTATGATAATAAATAAGTTAAAATTTTAACTTCGGAAAACTTTATCTTGATGCATCGCGCGGAAACAAAAAAATTTAAAAAGAAATTAGTTAGTTCTACTCTAATTCCATTATGTACACTCATGAAATTTAAAACTTGGACACCACAATTTCTGTAAACAAAAGTTTGCACATTGTGAAGCGGGCTTAAGGGTATCATTTACAATTCTAACAGCAGGTAGTCTCAGCAGGGGTTATCTTATAGAAGGACTGTAGAATGAATCATTACACTAAGCACGTTTTAGAAAATAGGTAATTTACGTTGCTTACTTAATTTTTTCTTTAAAGAATATATTTGAAGGTATCGCTAATTAAACACCATAGCTCGATTAATTATCGAATCAAAATTTTGTTTAGGAAATGTTTACAAAATAAAATTAGAAATAATTTTGATTTAAAAACGTCTACAAGCAATAACTTTTAAATTAAATCAAAAACTAAACATGGTTATTTGGGTTGACTGATTATTACTTATTTTTAAATAAATCTAACCTACTAATTATTGTAAGTTATTAAAAAAATCATTAAACTCTCTATTCATAATATTTAGTCCTTACAAAATGTATATTTTATGACGTTTCATTTTTTTCTGTAGTTAATATAAAAAGTGAAAATAAAAACTAAGGCAATTCTTATTGTCAACGTATATATTTAGTTTTTGACAAGAATTTATTACATAATTATAATTAAGATACCAAGTTATAGTTTAAAATTAAATGAAAACTTTTTTTTTAAATAAAGGTATTACTATATAAATAAATATAAGAAATCAATAATGGGTGTGACCTCCATTATTATTGATACATTCTTGGAGGCGTCTGCTCATTGACGCTATCAAGGTATCAATATAATTAATATTAATCGTTTCCCATGCGGTATCAATGGCTGCAATTAGTGCATTACGGTTTACTGGTATAAAATTTGGCCCTTGTTGTCTTCGGATAACAGCAAGTATTCGAGCCCAAACATTTTCGATAATGTTAAAATCTGGGCTTTTGCTGGCCAGGGTAACAGCTCCAAGTTATTTGCGCACAACCTGCGAAGTATAGGGTCATCATATCCCGATAGTTAATTATCGAATGTTCCAAGAAAATATGTGTAAATAGTAAATGGAATCTACTAACGTAACGTTAAGTCGTTAATTATAGTTACATAACTCTCCTTTCATAAGATATAGTTCATATTAATATGCTTATTGTAAAGCTTCGTACACACCTGAACAACAAACCGAGGAACAAACAGAACAACGAACCGAACGGCAATCGGAACATTAATTTGGACGGTGCTACGTACGAATTTTAGAACAGATTCGCAAGTCCTGATTGTTCCACGAACGGTTTGCGGCGTTCCCGCAACTTGTCGGTTTTTTCTCCGACATCAAAGAAAATGCGCGCGAATGCGTTTGCAGGTTTGGACGAATCTAAACAAAACGGCGAACAAACTTATGCGGGAGAATTAAATTATTTATTTTTTGTCCTCCCTTTTGTGGGTTTGTTGTGTTTTAGGTAATATTATGGAGTTGACAGAAGAAAAATGTTTTAAATTAATCAGTGTTTAAGAATGCAAGAAAAAATGATGTCCCTATTAGCATCATTTGGGCGGGAAATTTCCAAAATAAAAAAAAGCGAAGTAAATTATAATTTTTACTCTTCTTTGTGCGTAAAAATTTGGTTGGCACTATCTTCTTGTTTTCCGCAATTTTCTCTTCTCAATAATAAATATATATGAACTGAAAACTACTGAAAATAATTATGGGAACAGCACAAACGTTCCGTTTGTTGTTCGGATTGTGGAAATCATAAAAGATCGTTTGTCGTTCTGTTTGACTTTCGGTTCGTTGTTATGTTTGTTGCTCGGTTTGTTGTTCAGGTGTGTACGAAGCTTTACAACTTAAGCAACAATTTTTGGCGAATAAAGATTAGTTTGTGATGTAATATTAGAAACACAAATTTATATCATATCAAATTTATGACAACTTAAAACCAAGAACGTGTATGTTATTGCTAAGAAATTATTAAGGAAAAAGCGCAATTGCAGTGTAAATATTTATAATTAGATATTTTCGAAAGTTTATAAGTCCTCTATTGTAATCTTAATACTTAAAAGAAAATCCTGTCCATTAGCATTATAAGGAAATGGCTTTTACTTTATGAATAAGTTTCAATAACAATAGAATATCCTTGCTTGTTTAATTTACTTCCTTTGAGTCATATTGCTCTAAGGGTTGTTACATTGGTCATTAGAAGTATGTAATAAATAAACAATTACCTACTGTTTGAGAAGGGGTAGTGTGAACCAATAAATAAAGTAAGAAATGTAAATTCCATTTTAGTTTAAAATTTCAAGTGTTGTGAAAATGCCACCTCATCTCGGTGCTGATTTGAAAGCGCGGATTGTTTCGGAATTAGCGGCGGCCGTAGCGTGCGTAAAATTTCACGTATGTTAGATATACCAAAAAGCACCGTAGGGCATTACCGAGTAAAATGGAATCTTGAACACACTTTGGAAAGAGCCATCGGAAGTGGTAGACCTAAAGTATCTACACGTGCTCAAGATCTCGAGTTGTTTCATTACGTAACAGAACAACCATTTGCTACATACTCCAGGGCTATAGCAGATACACATTTTCCCGGATGCCGTATAACTGCACAAAAAGATTAAAGGAGATGGGAATAAAGAAGTATAATGCTGCTGCGAAAGAAGTTCTCAGTGACAAAAATATGAGACGTCGTCTGGAATTTGCAAGGCGATATGTGAACGAACCTTTGGAATTTTGGAATCGAGTGATTTTTAGCGACGAAAAAACGTTCAATAGCCGCAACGATGGACCACTAAAAGTTTTTAGAATGGAAGGAACTCGTTACAAAAATAATCACATATGTCCTAAAAACGAAGTGGTTATTTTTCTGTGAATGTGTGGGGTTGGGTTAGCGCGCGGGGTCCAGGAGTTTGTTGGGCTATCGATGGACGTCTTGATTCTGCTGCGTATTTAGATATTTTGGAAACTATTATGAAACCTTCAGTCGAAGTGTTTTATCCAGACGAAGATTATATTTTCCAACAAGTAAGTATTCTTATTTCACTATACTTTCTCCAAAAAATAGTTCGGGATCTGTTGAATTAACATTTTCATAATGTATTTTTGTTGTTAAAGGACAACGCCCTATTCATACTTCGCGGGTTGTGCGCAATTGGATACGAGAAAATAACTTGAGCTGTTACCCTGGCCAGCAAAAAGCCCAGATTTTAACATTATCGAAAATGTTTGGGCTCGAATACTTGCTGTTATCCGAAGACAACAAGGGCCAAATTTTATACCAGTAAACCGTAATGCACTAATTGCAGCCATTGATACCGCATGGGAAACGATTAATATTAATTATATTGATACCTTGATAGCGTCAATGAGCAGACGCCTCCAAGAATGTATCAATAATAATGGAGGTCACACCCATTATTGATTTCTTATATTTATTTATATAGTAATACCTTTATTTAAAAAAAAGTTTTCATTTAATTTTAAACTATAACTTGGTATCTTAATTATAATTATGTAATAAATTCTTGTCAAAAAAACTAAATATATACGTTGACAATAAGAATTGTTTAATGATTTTTTTAATAACTTACAATAATTAGTAGGTTAGATTTATTTAAAAATAAGTAATAATCAGTCAACCCAAATAACCATGTTTAGTTTTTTGATTTAATTTAAAAGTTATTGCTTGTAGACGTTTTTTAAATCAAAATTATTTCTAATTTTATTTTGTAAACATTTCCTAAACAAAATTTTGATTCGATAATTAATCGAGCTATGGTGTTTAATTAGCGATACCTTCAAATATATTCTTTAAAGAAAAAATTAAGTAAGCAACGTAAATTACCTATTTTCTAAAACGTGCTTAGTGTAATGATTCATTCTACAGTCCTTCTATAAGATAACCCCTGCTGAGACTACCTGCTGTTAGAATTGTAAATGATACCCTTAAGCCCGCTTCACAATGTGCAAACTTTTGTTTACAGAAATTGTGGTGTCCAAGTTTTAAATTTCATGAGTGTACAAACATAATATAGTGTTATTATAGCTTTACTAACTGACAACTAGTAACTAATTGTGCCACATTAAAATACAACTAATTGCAAATGACTGAAGACAACTGTATCCCAAATGATGTGCACTTCAAAAATTTAATTCTTACGTTCTCTGTAGAAAATTAAACTTAATATTTATTTCTGTTAAAATAATATAGCACTAAATAACAAATTAGTCAGAAATATCAACTAGTACATTTTACATAAGACATGACACTATTTAGAACATGTACCAATTTATTGGAATGCAACAATTTAACTCTTGGCATGTAGTTATTAATTTTGAGAACAGTTTTGACAGTTGCTTCTAATACAAATTTCAGTATTACACAAACAATAAGTTTGTGAACAGAACTTAAAATGTCACTTTTTAAAAATCTCAAAAATGCATTTTCATAAAAATAAAGTTCTGCAATTTTTCATAGAATCTTTATTTGTCTCGAGTTTGGTAAATTTTTTTTTGACAATATCTATTTTCTATTCACCAAAAATTAAAAATAAGAATATTGAAACAATTGGAAAAATCAAGTTTCCGTTTAAAAGTTAAGAACATTTCAAAAATTATCAAGGAAATTTCTATTTAATAAATTTAATAAAACGGTTGCATGTCTATGTCCATCGTCTGTCACTGAGAAGACATCCTGGAGCAACAGGCTCACGCTTGCATTCGTCCTGGAACTACCGGTCTTGTTTTTTTAAGGTACTGTCACAAATAAGACTAAAGCACAATTCCTTCTCTTTACGAAACGTATCATGTCTTATTTCGACGCCTAATTTGGCTCTGAAGTAACGCCTTGTTGACAAAATGATAGTTTTTCTTTAGCCGTTTGTCGCCCAACATTGAACATAGATTCGTTTGTCGCCTAACATTGAACATAGATTCGTTTGTCGCCCAACATTGAACATATACCTTCTCCCATTGTTTTATCTATATTGGTTTTGGTAAATGTTTATGTTTGACAGACATACCGCCAAGACGCATTAGTCAATTATTTTTTGATATTTTGTTAGCTTGGAATTTTTTAGTATTAACAATAATTCTCCAAACCATGCTCATGCTAATCTGTTTCTTCGGTAGGTGAGAATGGTCGAAGAAAGTCGTAAAGAAAAGGTGGGGAATAGTGTGGGGAAGTGTGAACTTGGCTTTGGGCATAGTTTATACAGGTTGTCTTAAATGCCATGGGCCACTATTGCTATCTCGGTAACTAAAAGAACTACAAAGTTCGTTAAATTAAATAAAATGTGTAGTTTTTTGGGGACGTCGAAAATTTAGTGTCAAATCTAAAAAAAAAGAAATTCTTTCCCAAAAAAAGTACAAGGGTTTTTAAATTTTTAAAAACCCTATAAAACTTAAATTTTATTATTTTACAATTAAAATATGGACGTTAAAATCAGAAACAAAAGGTTTTTAATGGAATAAAAATACAGGTCCGTGTTTAAAAAAAAGTAAATTGATGGTAATACCTCGAAAACTAGACGTGGTAAATTTTCTTTAAAAAATTCCAAATTGGAAAACGTCAAAAATCCAAAAAATTTTTTTTTTACAAATTTCCTGTAAAAATTATAATTTTGAAATATTTGTTAAAATAGTTTTAAGCAATTTCTAGAAAAACCCCCGTAGCTCTTAAAAGAATTTTTTTAAATCTGAAACCAGATTTTTGATATCCCCAAAAACTGCATTCTTTGTCTAATTTGAACAACCTTGTAGTTATTTTATTTACCAAGATAGCAATGGTGGCCCATGGCAATTAGGACGACCTCTATACTGGTATCTACGTAAATTTTTATTTTTGAAATTTAATTTCTGAAAATTAATTTTTTGTTGTTTTTTTGGTAAATGGAATGATCTGAATTATTTGTTTATATATTTTTATTGTATTTAGAATTTGGTAACTTTGGTTACTTAATTGTTTGATTGGCTGTATATACGTAAGTAACAGGAGACAATAAAGCAAACTTGGATAAAAAACAAGAACCTAACAAAGACAAAATTGGAAATTTTGGTTTAGGAGAATGAAAAGAAAGAGAAATAATGTTAATTAATTTTCTGAAACAACAAAACTTGTATGCAATAAATACGTTCTGCAAAAAAAAGCAGATTCGGTATGGTCTATGTCGAACATTAAACCATGATGGGCTAATAAATAAAAATGCAGTTGCTAGACGTTTGCCACTTACATTGTATTTAAAAGTATACTATGGTTTGGAGTTTACTTAGAAGTACAATCATTGTTTTAATTTTTTCAAAACATAAAAGACAAGCTTTCATACGATTTTACTTGTGAATGTCTGCGTGGTACTTTGGTACTTTCTGGCTCATACAATAACAACATTTTTTAAAAGGAAACTTTAGAACGCTTTGACAAGCAACTGACAATTGTGTAAAACCTTTTTCGTTGATTGATTCCAAAGCCAATGAATAAATGACAGTTTCAAAATAATAAAAACCTTTTTTTTCCTTTTTTTTATAAATAGCCAAAGAGACTATATTTCAGGAAAGAATTAACAGGTTTAAGATTCTCTGGCATATAGGTTGGAGCAAAACGTCAGGCAAGTGGAACCAAATATCAAAGGTGCCTTACAATAGTGGGATAATCTTTAAGATTTTTTTGCATAGAACACAAGTTTAGATAAATCTGCTCATATTTTTGGAGTTGATGCAAACATATTTCTGTTCTGCTACCTCATTGTATTTTTGAATAAAAATAAGTTCTCGGAATAATTATGGTTTCATAATAAATTTTTTATATTACATTTCTATCATCCAACACTTCAATTTTATGTAAAAAAACTTGTACTGCACAGAGCTTTTATTATAATCTATTATTCAAATTTGAAGTTTAAAACTATTAGATTACTAATAACCCTACAAGAATAACACTTTGATTGGGGGATATGAATGGAGGGCGCAGTTTCCGACAAGAAACAATAAAAAGGAAAGAGCAAAAGGGGAATTATAACGGGGGTAAAAACAGGATGGAAAATTAAAAAAGTGGGGGAAGAGCAAAAACAAGGAGTGGTAATGAAAAAGGTGATAAGGGAGAAAGTAATGGTGGTATATGGACAGGAGATGAGTGAGACGAGAAAGAGGATGGAAGAGTTAGGAATGGGAAAAGAAGGAAGAAAAATTATTTTGGAAGGGGATTTTAATGCCAGAATTAAAGAAAGGGAAGGGTGTGGATAAATGGGAAAGAAAGAAAAAGCGCAATAAGGATAAGAAAAAAATCAAGCAAGAACATGAGTTGTTAGATTTTTGTGAAGAGAATAAGCTATGGATACTTAACGGGAATATGGAAGAAGGAGGAAAGGGAGGGTACATATATATATATATATATATAGGAGGTAAAGGGAAATCGACAATAAACTAGTAAGTAAGAAATGGAAGGATAAGGTCCGGACTGTAGGACAGGAAAGAGGGGGATATGCGAGGAAGGAGGTAGAACGGAAAGAAGGGATAGGAAAAGGATAAAAATAAAAGAAAGAATTTTAGAAAAGGACAGAAATATTCAGAAACAACAAAAAAGAGGGAAAAATTAGAGGGGAAAATAAAATAGAAAATATAAGAAGTTGGTGAATAAAGGGATACCGAGGTATTTGAAGGGGAGATAAGCTTGAAGAAAAAAAATAGTAGCAACCTTTAGATGTGGGAATGAGGAGGCTAAAAATAGGTTCTGGTTGGAGGATGATAGAAGAAAGTGCAGGCTGTGTGGGAAAGGCTAGTAAAACTTGGAACACTTAAGTCAAGAATGTGAGGAGTAAATAAAAGAGGGAAAGGATAGAGGGGAGATATTAAAAGAGAGAGGGAAAGGAGTGAGATGGATGGAGGAGGTGATAAGCAGCAGGGAAAGAATAATAGAATTAGAAAAGAAGGGAGGAGGAAAGAAGTAAATATATTTGAAGTTGGATACAATTTAGAGTTTAGTGTAGTTGTAAAGGTAATTGATTTTATATAGTTTGTATAAATTGTAGAACCGAATTGTAAATTGTAAATACTTAATGTAAGAAACAATTAATTAAATACATTGGAATAACACTTTGATTAAGTGTTTTTCTTAAACCCTTTAAAAAAAAAGTAAAACTTTGAAAACCTATAACATAATTAAGCTCAACACCAAAACTAAAGAATGGTGTCAACTAAAATTTGCTTAGATAATAATTCCTTATGATAATTATATTTCATTGGTTTACTATTGGCACCCAGTATGAATTGTTAAAATGTAATTTAAATTTGAAACAATAGATCTTCTTAGTCAATGTAGAAAACAAAAAAAATTGGGACGTTGTAATGTTTTTGTATGGATGCGTGCTAAAGGTATTAAAATATGCGTATTTTAGCTGTTTAATAATAGTAGATTCTGTAACAAGGTTCTTCCACTCGTATCGAATTTTTATTCTAATTGAGTAACCGACCGATTCTGTTATTAATTATTGAATGAAAATACATGAAAAACCCATAAGAAGCAAGTCCGAGAATTTTTTCTTTTTGTTCTTAAAAATAATTATATATAAATTCAGATTTAATATGATTTGAAAGATAATAACGTAAATGAGCTAAAACGTTGCCTTTAAGTTGATATCTACCTCCTTCGATATGAAAAAGTTCCCCGTTTGCTTCATAGATTTCTTATAAAGTTTAATTTAAAAACTCAAAGGACCAGTTGTAATTTGATGACTTTTTTACAACAAAAGAAAGTAAATTTTACATTAGCGTTTTCTATTAATTGACTGACTTCATAATTGTTATCTGGTTTTAGAAACTTTGAGAGAGTCGAGAATTAATTAATGAATTGTGTTATTGCGATGTTACACAACATAATGCCCCCACCAATTAGAGCGTTGGCAAAACAAATTAATTTCGCAAGTTTGAACACCTACACTGAAACTGAAAACCTAACTAAGTAATTCAGTGTAATCGAAAACTATTGAATAAATACGGATTAACGAAAACAAATAGTCTCTAAGAAAACGAGAATGCAAACGTGTATAAATAAACTAGCAAAATAAATTATTTTATAATTTTTTCGAAGGAAAAATTAAAAATCTAAAAATCAAGAAAAAAAAAAATGGTTACCGTGGGTTTATTTCAAGCACATGTACTGAGCTACCTGTATAAGAAAGAAGACACAATTTGTAATAGAGTAAGTGAATTCTTCCTGTTGTGTTTTTAGGCGAACGACTCTGACTTTTCCGTCTGCGCCTTCAAATGTTTCCAAAACCCTAGTTATAGGTGAATGCAGAGGGAAGGTTGCAAATTTTGAGGCGATTTTGTAAACGATTGAGATAATAAATAACAATTTTTCCAAAATTTTGCCGAATCTTTAAACATTGTTGTCAAAAAGATCATTTGCTTGTTGTTGAGTTGAAAATGTAACTTTCGGGGAATGCTGAGAGCTGGTTCCTATAAGACCATGTCTAGGAGTGAGTGTTTGAAATTCTGAAGGGTCGTTCGAGAAGCCTAAAATTAGGAATAGCTTCAATTTAAATTAATATGGTGGCAAATTCTTTAAAAGTGAATGGAGTAAAACCTACAACACGCGAAATGTGGTATTTGGCACTTTTGGAATTTACAATGTCGATTCGATGAGATTGGAGACGGCAACACCATATGGGACCCTCCTTAGTGTATCGATCGTATGTGGCGTTTGGGTCGTGGCAGCGTCCTGTGGTGTTGATGCATCCGTAGTGGATGTATAGTTGCGGGATTTGGCTGTGGTTGCGTTTCCTTGTTATTGCCCTCTACCAATGCCGGTTTGGTTCGGTTGATAGAGACGGTTGTTTTGCGGTTCCTTATCGGCAATGTTAATATTTTGTCTCCGCGTTTGATGACGCGGAATGGCTTTGGTATTAGGAATTCTCCAGGGAGTCTGATGGTGTCGCCGTATATTAGTTCGGCTGCGGATAATTGCAAGTCCGCCCTCCATGCTTGTAAAATGGTGTGCAGTAGATCAATTCATTGCTTTTTTTGGTAGAAACGGATAGCGGTTTTGAGGTGGCTGTGGAAATGATCTACCATTCCGTTCGCTTGCGGGTGATATGCCGTTTTTTGCAGGTGAGTAGTGTCAAGGAGTTTGTTGAACCGTTTGAACAGTTCTGATTTGATTTGTCGTTCTTGATCTGTTGTGATTCGCAAGGGGACACAAAAGCGTTGTATTGCGAGCGCGTAATTGTTTCGGCTTTGATATGTTGGATTGGGTACACTTCAGGCCAGCGGAAAAATCTGTCGACACAAGTGAGGCAGTAACGTTTGTCTTGTAAAATGGGTAGTGGTCCTACTATGTCGATATGAATGTGTTCAAAACGTGCGGATGGTTCGTAATTGTTCCGAATGGTGTCTTGACATGTCGAGAGACTTTGGAGCGTTGATACTGTATTCATGCACGTGCCCATTGCGGGCAGTCTACGTCAATGGATGGCCAGGCGTATTGCTGTTTGACAAGTTGCGTTGTGGTTTTCGTTTCTGGGTGTGCCAAATTGTGCACTGTATTGAAAATGTGTTGACGTTGATTCGCGGAGACAAAAGGTCGAGCTTTGACGGTTGATACATCGCAGTATACGGCTATGTCCGTGTTATGAAGTGTGCCTCTTTTAAGTTGCAGTGAACTTCCTGGACGTAGATACGTTTACAAACCATGTGTTTGAAGTGTTTTATGGCTTTGTAGATTGCTAACAATTTTCTGTCGTACGTCTCGTATTTTCTCTCGGCGTTTGATGGTTTCCTCAAAAAGAAAACGATTGGTTCCCAGCCGTTGTCAATTCGTTGCTAAAGTGCGGTCCTGATTGCGTTGTTTGAGGCGTGGGTGACTATGGCAAGGGGTCCCACTTTGCAGGCATCGAAAGCATCGTTAGCTCTGGCAAGCTAATTGATCGGTTTTGAGGGTTTTTTTTTTTTTTTGAGCAGGTCGTTTAGCGGTGCTTGCAGTTCAGTAGCCTTTGGGATAAGTCTCCCGCAAATATTTATCATCCCCAAAAATTCTAGAAGTTGTTTGGCTGTACTAGATGTGGTAAATTTTTTAATCGCGTCTGCTAGTGATGTGGTGTCTTTGCTTGATACGTGGTATCCGGGGAAACGTTTCTTCGCGACGCCTAGGTGACATTTTGACGGGTTAATGAGTATCCCATATCTCTGTAAGCGTGTGAACAGTGCTCGCAGATGGGTTTTATGGTTGTTTTCGGACATGGATGCTACGAGGATGTTGTCGAGGTAAGCATAGCAGAAGTAAGAACTTCGGTTTACTTTGTCGATGAAGCGCTGGAAGGTTTGTTCCGCGTTCCAAAGTCCAAAAGACGTGAAGAGGAACTCGTACAATTTGAAAGGTGTGGTGGTTGCTGTTTTCTGAATATCTTCATTTGCAACCGGGATTTGGTGGTACGCTCTCAACAAATCTATTATTGAAAATATGGTTTTTCCTCGGAGAGCTTGTGCAAAGTCTTCTATGTGTAGCACTGGAAGTGGTCGAAGATGGTGAGGGCGTTGAGTAGCCTGTAGTCTCCGCAAGGCCTCCAGTCATAGCCGTTTCTGGGTGCCATGTGTAGCAACGTTGCCCAGATGCTGTCTGCCAAGCGAGCGATGCCCATGTCGACCATGAACTGGAATTTGTATTTGGTGATTCTTAGTTGTTGGGTGCGAAGTGACCTGTATGCTATCGGTGGTCCTGGAGTGGTTTTAATGTAGTGTTTTGTTGTGCGTTTTGGCGTGTTTTGTGATCTCGTGAGATTATTTAAGAATTTCTTGGAACGGGGTTCCTGAGATGTCGCGTATGGTAGGCCTTTCTTGCTTCGATGTCACTCCAGTGGCTCGCAAGATGTTAATTAACGGGTTCGTGATTTTATTGTTGTAGATGTCCACCAACAATTTGTAGTGATGCAGGAAATCGGCCCCAATAATGGGTTTTGTCATGTCTGCTATCACAAAACGCCAGGCGAGGGATCTTCGTAAGCCCAAGTTAAGGCTGAGGGTTATGAACCCGTACGTCGCGATTGTTGATCTATTTGCTGCTATTAGTTTAACTAAATTGGGGGAGAAAACTGATATATCCGCGCCGGTATCGACTAAGAATCTCGGGAGTGTGTTTTGTTCGTATATAAATAGGCGGCGCGGGATCACGTAAAAGCTGTCGTTGGCCACTATCGACCGCTCTGCCCGGTCGCACGGTTTGCGGCATTTCTTTGCCTTGCCTTTAAAGACCTGGTGGTCCCAGCAGGTGGTTGCGTTGTTTGGGTTGTATTTGTCTTGTCGGTCTCTCAAACTTAATTGGTTTTGGAAAGGCGGTTGCAATTGTCGGAAGGAAGGTCGCCTGTTGCGTCGAGATCCGGTGTTTGTATGAGGGATCATCGTGTCACACGTGTAGTTGCTTCTAAATGTGAGGGTTTTGTTGATGACGTCGGCTAGTGTCGCCACGTTATTGAGTTTATTGTGCGATTGCGTTACCAGGATTGCTCGCATAGCAACCGGCCTAGCCACAGGGTTCGTAAGAGGTCGTCGGATACGGTGGTTCCGTCGAGGTTTTTCAGGTGCCTTCAAAATTTACTAAGGTTTGCGGTCGCCGAGTTTTTCGCGTTCGAGCAGCTGCTGTATCTTTTGTGTTTGAGATTCGCTTAGACGGTTGATCAACTCCTTCTTAAGGGTGTCGTATTTGCCTTCGGTCGGGAGAGATTAAAGGATGTCGCGTACCTTGGTGGCGTGTCTCGTGTCAATGTTAGCAATCAGGTAATTCTACTTGTTTTTGTCTGCGGTGATTCCAACCAGGGCAAATTGGCCTTCGATTTGTAGGAAACACATGTGGGGGTCCTCCACCTAAAACGGAGGGATGCGTACGTAGTTCGATGGCAGCGGGTGTCTTTGGGGCTGGAGGATTGGCAGCCGTCGTAGTGTTCATGGGGGACGTTTTTCCGTTGATACTAGTCGTAGGCGTCTTAAATGTTTATACTTGCGATTGTACTGCCTGGAGTTGGTAGTTGCCCGAGTTACCTTCCTCTTGTGTAGCGCCCAGAGGTTCTTTGCAGCGAAACGGATGATGATAAGGACAAGTAATTCGACAGTGATTGTATGGAGCGTAAAGGAGGTGGTCAAATTGGCTGTTGCGCTGCTATTTGCGTTTTGCAAGATGATTTATTTTTTGAATTCAAAGCCTTCCATTACTTATTGCTTGCCTCGGAGTTTTACCAGTGTTTGATGGTGAATAATGCAATTACGAAAAACACGAGGATGATCGTTGTCGAATAAGACGTCTTGGATGTGCCGTTCTTGGTGAATTGCCGGATAAATTCCTTCTAGAATTTTGGTCTTCTTCTGTTTATGAGCATCAGTGGTGTCTAAGATGAGTACTAGACACCGATTTAACCAGATAAAAAACTGGCGGAGTCGGGTAGGATGTTTAATTGCGTTTATTTATATGGAACATTTACATGAATGAATAGATGTTGCGTACGTCGTCGAATGTACTTGTAGCGTACCAGATGCAGCGTTTGCAGAAATGCAAGCGTTTGTATTTAATGTCGTTCGAATTGCTGATTGATTGGACGCTGTCTTGCGATGTTGTTGGTCATCGACTGCCGATTTAGTATAAATTGTCGAACTGCACAGTGTTTGTAACTGGTGACTGTACTCTGTCTCAAACTAATTTGCTTATTTTACCCGCTTTGTTTTATATGTGATAATTAAGTTGAAACTTTGTAAACAAAGTCGTTTGAATGTTTCTTGTGGTGACCACATTTGGTAATTGCATTTGTTTTGCTGAGTTCGTTTTCCCCATTCCGTGAGTTGCTTCATACGGATGTAAATTTACAATGTCTATTCGATGGGGTTGGAGATGGAAACCCTATAAATTAATTGCATTGTTGCGATTTTTCACAACAGTAAGAACTGTAAATTTGACAAACAATCGTTTAATGTAATTTTAATGTAGTTTTAAATCAAAATTTGTAGATTTTATGAATATTACGTATATTGCAATGAAATTGTTATTTTTGAATAAATAAACAAGAATTATGTTTAAACAAGAAATAAACGAATAAAATTTAAATTGAAAGTTTACATTTAAATATGAAGTAAAATTAAATTGAATTTATTGTTAAGAGTTTTCTAATAAGCCATCTATATTTTATAATGCATAATTAATTAATATAAATAATAATAATATAACTTTTCTGTTTAATTAAAGAAACAAAGTAAGTTTAATGTTGCGATAATATGATGAACGCTTATAAAAAGTGTATCCAATTTTGTTTCCGTGATAAAAATAAGTGTGTGTTAAAAACATAACGAAACAGTTTGAATGCTGCACGGTTAATGAGATATTTTTAATATGGAAATGGAAGTGAGAAAAACATTTAAAAATTAACATTCAAAGTGAAGAAAGTGAAAGAAGGGTAATTCAAGTTTCAACACGAAGAAAGTATTCGTACTTCGAGAATAGAAGAAGCAACACTGATTGAGTTTGAAATTCAACTCAAAACCGTCAACGGTTAAATAAAATAAAATATTCTATTTCTTCCACAATAATAATTAAAAAATTGTTTCAAGTAATTACTCAACCGGTACAACAAAAATAATTGGTGCACTCAACGATTAGAAGACAATGAAAATTGACACGCAAGTGTTAAATTTAACATTGATACAAGATCGGTTATAAAAACCTATTTCTTTTTGTTACATTTCAATTGAACTCTTTATGCATGCGTCGTATGATGAATAAAATCAATTTGTAAAAAGTTTTGTAAAAGAAACCTTTGTGTAAAATTAATTAAATTCCATGTGTATAACTAATTCTTTTATTTGAGAACGGACTCATAAACCTGAGATTACAATTTAAATAAATAAGATGTCTCATATTTTTTTATATGCGAATCCACGGCAATATGTTCATTACTATTCAGAAAGCATAATTTTTACACAAATTTGAATGGAGGTAATGAAGGTATGAATGAGTGCATGTATTGTCTTCTACAGTGACCGGCAAAAGTTTGCATCAAATGAAAAAAAAATTTTGTAATTGAGATATCCAAAAATTGAAATAAAAAAAATTAATTTAGCATATCGAATGACAAAATAAAGCACTTTGACAAATGTCATGTGACCAATGTCATAGCGGCAAATTAAAAAAATATCCTTTAAATATGTAAAAAGTGAGATTAGGTGACAAGATATTGAAAAATGCCTATCTTATCATCTATCCTCACTTTTGTTTTGTTTTGTTTTGTTTTGTTTTGCAATAGTACCTAAAATATTATTTATTGTTTTAATTATATTCAAGGAGATTGGTTGTGTTAATAAATTTTCAAAACAATATACGTTAATTTACACAAACAAAATTTCAACGTTTTTACGTTGTTTCAAACATTTATTATTTTATTTATTTTGTTATAAATAAATAAATAAATAAATAAATAAATAAATAAATAATAAATCATCAACTTTCAATTTATTTAAAACTTCCATTAAGACTTGGTGTATGGTTGTTGTGCAGTTATAAATTAATTAAACTGTATGTTACTAACTTTTGTTGTAAAAGACTTGTGTGCAATGTTTGCAGTTTAATTTAAAACAATTGAAAACTTACTAAATTTAACAATAAATTAAATTAAGTAATTTGTTAGAGTACTAGAAAAATATAGTACTCTGTTTTAGTGAATTAATTAGAAGATATTTATAATAATCAAATGTCTACGAATTTGTTCGAAATAGTTTAGTAACATTTTATTGTGCTTTTTAATCTAAAAATAGAAGCTTTTACTTGAATGGAAGTTGCCATATTGCTCGGTGCCGGATGTAACTAATGTTCTACAATTACATTTTGAATGTAGTAGTTAGAGTTCAGAAATTACATACCTACGTTTTTATATTTTACTTACAACTATATTTAACAAAAAAAAATTACATCAGCTACGTACTTCATAAACTTATGCAAACTAAAACATTAATTAACTAATTTAATTACTTCGTATAACTGCAACTTAATGTAGTAAAGTTGGTTACCGCGTAATTATGTAAAGCTCTCCAACACAGAAATAATACAATTTCATGTAAACTATATATGCTTACCACTTCTAGTTGTTTTAGATATGCTGAGCTGGAGTTTCCTGCTTGTATTAGAGGTCTTCCTTGATTAAAAATTGCACATACTACCATTCCCAACGAAAACATGTCGCTCAATATACTGCATATTGATTGCGTTTGTGTTTCTGGAGCTGAAACCAAAAATGTTATTATTAATTCCGTAATCTAAGAAATATTTTAAAATATATAACTTTAACCAAATGATGGTTGTTATGTAAACCTTTTTCAATGAAGTAGTTTAATCTCTTTGACTAATTGTCGATGCAAAAAAAGGAATTGGTATTCAAATGTAAATTTACCGTTTACAGTTTTTTCATTAAACAACAAACTGATTATTTTTTGTAAACAATGAAATTGCTTTATAATTAAATTGAAGTTGTTCAAAGGCGAAAATAATTGTCGTAGGAAATGGTGAATAAAAGAGACTATGAACGTGAATAGTAATAGTATACAAATTTACGATAAAGTTACAATGCAATTTTTAATTCATTAATAAAACAAAGAAATAAACAAACAAAATTATCAAGTAAGTGCAATAATTGTAGAAACATACCTCATCTAAAAACTACTTCAATTCAATATTATTACTTTTAATAATTACTTTTAAGAGGAATAATGTAGCGAATAATAATTTTCATCTAGAGTCCTGACTTGAAAAGCACGCATATCTAAAAATATCCAGCTAGGTGGAGGTGGGATGTACAAACAACTCAGTAGGTTGTAATTGCCGACGTATTGCCCACTGTTGTGTAGGCCTTATCAAGGATGTCTACAAAAACGAGTTTGAACTTTAAATTCATCAATGGATGATAATGTCAATATTATATTTATAAACCGTACTCTACTTAAAATGTATGTTTAAATAACACGCACAACAACAAATTGACATTATCGTACATTGAAGAATTTAAATTTTAAGGTGACCAACTTGTTTTTGTAGATAGCCTCGATAAAGCCCATGCAGCGGTGGGTGAAACGTCGCCAATTACAACCTGCTGAGTTGTTTGGATATCCCATCTCTACCTAGACGGATTCTTTTAGAGTATATATGTTTAATAAGAATAGCACAACTTTGCAAAAGCATGCGTATCAATGTAACAGATGTTGGTTTTGTGACAGATGTCAATGTCAACGTTTTTACGCCTTCTTTTAAATTTCAGTTTGCGGTCTTCGGTATTTGTATGGTATTGGAACAGGAGGTAGTCCATATAAACCCCTACGGAAACATCATTTGACCTAATTTGCTATTTTCCAACTTCTTATAAAATGTGTAAAATCAAAGCCCATACACCTAAAAACGTTTGTCAATTATAAATTTTTTTAATTACAGGGTACTTCTTAAAAAGTGTATTTAATTTAAATACTGAAAATTGGTGCCAAAACAGATCGTCTATATTGTGACGTCAATGTTCGTATAAATAACAAAATATGGGTTGATTGATTTGTATGCAATTGTTTTTTCAAGTAATAAATTAGTAGTGTTTTACATAAACAAACCACTATTTATATTTGATTTGTACGAGCATTGACGTCACGATTAATGCCGATGCGTTTAAAAATTTTTATTATTATATTTTTTGTATGTGACAATGATGGTATTATTCAATTTTAGTAATAAAGTTGGAAAATACACACCAACACAATCTAAGGATATATCTTATTTGCTAAAAAAAATTATTCTTTTTCCATTTTTGTCTTGAAAGTTAAATGTAACTTAACTTAAATTAATATTTAATATAATTTTAATAATAATTTATTAATTAAAATTAGAAATTCTACAAAATGGAACTAAACACAATTCAAAATTAATCTTATACTGAATTAATAAAGAGTTGGTCCTCCTCTGGAGTTTAAAACCGCTCTACATTTTCTTAGCATATAAGCAACATAAGATTGTTCGGCCCTGACTTGCAGTCTTTTACCAACTTGTTCTTACTTGGAATTATTTGTATCTTTGTAACCTCGCCAATTACGCTTTGTGTTGTAACAATGCGTTTTTATTTTTAAATTAATTCGAGCAATTAATTGTTAGGATAAAGGCCGATATTTAACTATTATTAATTTTTACGTATTATCAATTGTAAACCTAAAGAAAAATAGCGGGCGGCCCGTTGTACAAAGTCGGATAGCGCCCCGCTTAAACTTTTGTGCGCACGCAGTCTCCTCCCGTAAGCCAGTTGCCTCACTTAAATTATGCCTTATATAAGCGTGAGGTCTTGCGTTAAAGAGGCAGTTAGTTTCGGATACCTGTTCCGCCTGGTCCTGACGTTAATACTGAGTAAGTACGCTTTATCTAATTTAACCGCCAAAGATTCTCTCCCCGACCCGCATATTGCAGAGATGCCGCTGTATGTTTCTTTAACTTTTTTTTATTCTATCCGTGTGTTGTATTTGGGGTGACGCATTTTTGCGCCTTGAATACACTACTCAAGCCGTTGCCCGGGTCGTTATAGGGCATTTTCGTATGTCGACTCTGTCACTCCCACTACCTACCGCATTCCTTAACAGACCGCCGTTCTGCTTATATACCGTCCCTCTGCTTACGTTACCAAAACCCTCATCCCTATAACTGTCAAATCCGCTGACTGCTTTTGGGTTGCATGGTTTGTGCTTTACTTTAATAACTGCTGCTTTCTGTAAAACTAATAGCAACTTGTTCCGTGCTAAATAAAGAAGTTTTGAGATTTAATGTATTCTCTTTATTTTGCTAAACTGCTTCCCGTTAGACGATCAGAACACTGAAATTATTAACCTCCACTGTAGCTGCCTGACAAGCAAATGGAGAGTAAACTTCCTCATCAAATCTGGCACACTAAATCCGTCCGTTTTTTTTGTTACTTACAGAAACTAACCGAATTGAAAAGCAAGCATCACAGTGTTATACCTAGCCGCTCCGCTACGTCAACTTGTCTTATTCCAAGTTCCAGCATTCCGACTGACCTATTCATTATGTCAGGATTCAAATTCTATAACCTGACTATTTTGTTCGTTCATTTCAGCTTTTAACGGAATTTATGCCTACACAGTTTCTCAAGGATATGATTTCTTTTTCTGCTGATAAAGCAGATGAACATGTACTGGCGGCGATAACCCAACTTCAATGGAGTGTTCCTTTGCTGTCTTTGAAGAAAGATTTAGGAGTTAGGCCCATTGCCATATGATGTGTCTTCAGAAGGCTTGCAGCAAAAGGAGGATGTGACAAACTTATTGACAAATTTGAAATTTATTTTTTTTTAAATCAACTTGGCTCTAAAAGTGTTAATCACACAGTTAAAATTTATGTCAATCTGCCGGGAAACAATAAAAAATTAGTACTGAAAATAGATTTTGCCAACGCTTTCAAGTCGATGACATGTTGAAGAATTCTCACTTCTGCACCAAAGTTATTGTCACAACTATTCATTATTTTTCGAACAAAAGACTATCCCATCTTTAGTTTGAGTACAGCAAAACGGTCCTAGTAGTCCAGTTACTTTCAGTGCTACAATCCAACCCTTGATTGACACATTAAAATCAGAACTAAACGTTTCGTATTTGGACGGCGGAACAATAGAGATAACACAGACATACTTTGACAATCTAGCAACTGAACTTAGTTTCTTCGTAAATACTAGTAAATCTAAAGTGTATTTCTGCAGTACAAAAATTGATAAAAAGATAAAAGTCTAATTGGAAGCTGTGTGGCTAGGTATCCACATCAGAGTACCCGAAAACCTTGAACTTCTCGGAATTCGAATTTTTTAAGAAACGCGTAGTTACGGCTTTGAGATTAAATTAAGCAAGTTAACCTTATTTTTCATTTTTATTAAAAAATATCTGTTAATTCTTATTATTGTTCTTTTGTAATAAATAGAGGCCCGAGGAAGCACCCGCATATTGGGTGCGAAACACCTGAACTGGTTGTCTTTTCTCATTTACATAAAACCTTCCACTAAAAAAAGAGCTCAGAAGCCATTCCTTTGCGGCAAGTACAATAACTTAAGAATTAAAAAAATGTTCAAAGTTATTACCATACGCAAATGAGGCATTTTTTTTATATTCCCGTAAACGGAAAACCAACTAAACTAACGAGGGAGGTCCCCCAGGTGATGCGCTCCGAATTGATCCAAGTAATTTTTTATCGAAAGACCTTCCCCTAAAACTAACTTATAATTAACATTAGCACGCAACGCTTAATAATTTGGTCAGCGCGATTTTTTGAATTTTTGCAAAATGCAATTTGGAAAAATCCTTATGGGAAATAACCCACGAAAAATCAACTTTCCAAGGGTCCCCCCTTTGCAAATATTTCAAAATTTTTATTTTTTCTCTAATGTCATATTTCGACTCATGAAGTCAGATACAGAACTATAGATACTTCTAATGCATGTACATGTCGTAAATAAAGTCATATTGGTACTTGAGGACTATCCCTGCTTTGTTTACATTGGCGATGACGTTCTGTGTAAACATATTCAAAAAATCGCGCTGACCAAATTATTAAGCGTTGCGTGCTAATGTTAATTATAAGTTAGTTTTAGGGGAAGGTCTTTCGATAAAAAATTACTTGGGTCAATTCGGAGCGCATCACCGCGGGGACCTCCCTCGTAAGAGTAACTTTTCACGTAAACATCGTTAAAATTTTATGATTTATAAATAAAATGCAATAACCGGACGAGTAAAGGAAATTTGTAACACTTACCCTTGACATACTTTAAAAACTTCAATGGCTCTATATACATTATCACGGTGTCAGAGATCGGGATATTAAAATAACCTGTGCATCGTCGATTGTACTGGGAATAACAAGTTGTTCCCGCATCTCTCGCGGCCTTTTAGTGCTAGTTCTGATTTAGTAACTGTTGTGTGTATTTATTTTGAGTTATTGCGTTTTACGGATTCTGAGACCGGGTTTACCACTAAAACACACGGCGTATAATACCGGGTTGACTACATAGGCAATATAAATTTTTAGATTTAATGGTAAGTAAAATGTTTCTTACCTAGATAACGTTTATTATCTATAAAACTAACTATGAAAATATTAAATTTGAAAGGTTATTTACTTAGAACCCATTCTTGAGGTTTTTTTGTTAAAAATATATAGGTAAGTATGAAAGAGGGCAACAATGTCTTCAAAAATTATCGGAGGAAGTTTTTAGTAATGAAGAAGTACATAACTTGCATGACGATGACGAATCAGATCAGGAATCTGATAAGGAAGAGAAACAGGATACAAATAGTGGAGCTGAACAATATATTACGGATAGTGAAGAGGATGTGCTTTACTCAGAGAATTTCACATATGTAAGAAAGGATAGAGTAACGCGTTGGAAGAAACACCCATTACAACGCAGAACTATGAAAACAAAAAAGGAAAATATAATAAAAAGATTTCAGGGCCCTTCCAAAGATACAAAATTTCTGAAAGAACCTGCACAGATATGGGGATATTTTATGGACGATAAAATGATAGATATAATAGTGACTAACACAAACAAATACATAGATACTGTGAAAGTTAACTATCCGAGAGACCAAGATGCCAAATCAACTAGTGCAATTGAGATTCGTGCATTGATTGGACTTCTTCATTTGAGTGGCATTTATCACGGAAGTCGCTTAAATACAGAACCTTTGTAGTACTGACGGATCAAGAGTTGAAATGTTCGGTTTTGCAATGTTTCTTCAGAGATTCAGATTTCTTCTCTACGTTATGCGGTTTGACGATAAGCAATCTTGAGATAAACGCAGAGCAACTAATAAGCTTGCCCCAATTCGTGCTCTTTTTGATATGTTTGCCTTTATTTGCACAAAAGAATTTTATCACTCAGACTTTGTAACGATTGATGAAATGTTGTCGGCGTTCAGAGAAAAATGTGGATTTCGGCAAGTATGGTATTAAGGTGTTTGCAGTATGTGATTCTAAACGTTTTTAAACTAGCAAACTGGAAGTATATACTGAGCAACAACATGAAGTCTCTTATAAGGTTTCAAATAGATCTGAAGATATTGTCCTCAAAATGTCCAATCATATATCCTGAAATGGAAGAAATATAACGATGGACAATTGGTTCACGTCCTTGCCTCTTGTGGAAAAACTAATTACTGAACATAAAATAACATCTATAGGAACAATAAGAAAAAACAAAACCCAACTTCCTGTAGAGTTTACTCAGCTTACAGCTTGACCTGTATGTTTTTTTTAGAAACAATTGTACTTTGGTATCCTTCAAACCAAACAAAAATAAAATTGTACTGGTGGTTTCGTGTATGCACTATTAAGATGACAAAAACCTATTATTATTACGGATTACAACAGCACCAAGGGTGGCTTTGATACAGTTGATAAACTGTTCGCAAGTTATAAGTTTTACCGTTGATGAGACAACATGCTACCATGACCAACCTTCCAAGAATGTTGACTCATAGATTAAGAGATCTATGTCTGATTCAGAACGACGCCGTACCTGCTGCAGGGGTGTATATTGTGACCGGAGAAAAACTGGAAAACCAGATATTTTTATTTTAGCTGTAAAAAGTTTGTGTCTGGAACACTTAACAGGAATAAGTCGAGACTGTTGCGAAAAATTTGCCCAAGCGGACTAAGGATATATTTTATTTCCAAGTTCTTAGATTCAGTGGCTCAACGTTCACAACGAATTAATTTTAAGTTTATATGATGTTATTCGATTCTATCTAACTCACAAAAAAATTAATTTTTATGGTAATAAAACCAGTTTTATTGTACGTAATTATATGTTGATGAATAATAAAATTTACAATAATTTGAACGTATCTTCCTTAAGAAAAAAAATAAGAGGTCCGGTGTTTGAGACCGGGGTGAGTACTAAAATTCAATATTTTAGCTTGACTACTTTAAGGGTAATTGTAATGTCGAACAATTTTATTTTAGAAAAATTCTGGTTCAAACAATTGCATTGTCGAAGAATTGTGGTTTTGAAAAATTGCTGTCGATCAATTTTCATTTGAAGAAATTCTATCGAAGAATTTACCGCAGACCGTTTTTATGATTTTCACAACAAATAAATGTGTTTTTGGTTAAAATTTTATGGCACTATATTAGTTTTGTTTATGTCTTTAGGATGTGCAATACAACTTTTTTTTTAATTTCTGGTTTTAGTACAGTGTAAAACATTTGCAGGTATCTTCTTCACTAACTAATGTATCAATACTGATCCACATTTTAGGAAAAAGATGATACGTTGTCAAAATATATTTTTTTAAAATTAGGTTATCTTTATTTATCAAGCCACTTCCTGTAGTATTGGCCCACACGTAAATAATTTTTTGTACTATTATTTCAATTTTGCCAATTAGAGGGTTACACAAAATTGATTCTCGACTCCGGTTTTGTTTAGAATCCCTTCTTAATTTTCATTTAAACGAATCTACAATTGTTTTTTCTAATATCAAAAGTGAAATAAGTGTTCACAAGATCACAGATGTCTGTCTTCCCGTCTTTCGTAGTTCTCTTTACGGTGCAACGAATCTTGTTTCTACAATACTCTCAAAGTAGGATACCAAAATTCAGATTCTGCTAATAGAAGAAGCATTAACTACATGGTAATCTGTAAATGAAAAAATACCAACAAATAAATACGTTCAAAGCGAATGGGATCTTAGCAAGATGATAACAATTATTGGGACAACGCTTTATTTTGACAAAACCAGCGATTTAGATAGTTTAAAGCATTACAGCTGCCAGAATGTGTTTCTTTTTAAATCTGTGTAGGTCTAAGACTCGGATATGATTTCTACCAGAGCCATATTTGCAACTGTGGCGCCGTTGTTGACAAAACAGACACGCACGCCTTTAGCTGCTCTAAAACCAAAGGGATAGTAACGAGATATAGAGACCTAAACATCGTTCAAAGAGCCCCAAGTTCCGCTAACATTGACTCTACTTTAGAGACAACGGGTCTTTTGCGCTACAACGGTAACTGACCTGATGGAATAACAACTACACCCTGGTCAAAAGGTCAACGATTACATAATCTGTATAAACTAAGTAAATGCTAACAGTTAACTGTAAAGACTTGTGTGCGTTAAAGTGCACGGCGCCATCTAAGCGATGGTTTTAATGCTTAAAACAACACGTGCGTCGATAAAGCCAAGATAACTTGTACAGAAGCATACACGCACAAAAGAACACCTGATGCAGCATTTAGCTCTTATTATGAGCTCATTATAAACTCACGTGCGGTATACAACTGTATACTGTAGACGGCGGTTGTTCTTTTAAACTCTACTAACTCGTGTTAAAATGGACACGTGTAAATAGTATAAACTAAGTAATTGCCACCAGTTAACTGTAAAGACTTGTGTGCTTTAAAGTGCACAGCGCCATCTAAGCGATGGTTTTAATGCTTAAAACAACACCTCTGATGAGCTCATAATAAGAGCGAAATGCTGCATCAGGTGTTTTTTTGTGCGTGTATGCTTCTGTACAAGTTATCTTGGCTTTATCGACTCACGTGTTGCATACTCTGTATGCAGTTGGAACATTTGGCGAATTTACGTAAAGAATTGCAAGATAGAATATTTAATAACGCAAAGATATTACTATTCGTTATGTACGAGGTGTTCCGAAAATCATCAAATTAAAAACTAAACAATTTAAAAATTGTATTCTATCAACATCTAGCTTATCAATATGTTACCAAAATGTTAGAGGTTTAAATACAAAAATTAAAGACTTTTATACAAACTTGTTGTATTCAAAAAGGATATAATAATTTTATGTGAAACATAGATACAAGAATGTGTAAATGATTCGGAACTATTTACCAAAAATTACAATGTTTATAGAGCGGATCGTAATTTAGAAGTGACAAAGAAAAAAACAGGTGGTGGTGTTCTTATTGCAATAAATAATACTCTTGAAACAACAAATATTGAAATACCTATAACTATATCAAATATTGATATTGTTTGTGTCCGATTAAGCTTACTGGAAGGATTCATTTACATAATTGCTGTTTATGTACCACCTAAACTCTCTCTAACAAATTATATACAATTTTTCAATGATTTAGTAAATAATGAATTCCTGTTTTCCAATAAAATCTTAATTATTGGTGATTTTAATCTCCCTCAGTTATATGTAAACGATAACTGTGAGTTCGTTACTGAATTTAACAATTTAGTGAATTTACTGGATCTAAGACAGTTTAACCATATTTTAAATTCTTCAAATGCTATTCTCGATTTAGTTCTGTCTAATACAGATAACGCTGTTTTGGTTATAAAAGATGAAAATCCCTTAGTGAAAGAAGACTTACACCATCCATTCTTGAGTATAAAACTAACAATTTCAAAGGAACTAAAACTAATTGGATTAAATACAAACTATAAAAATTTAATTTTAGAAAAGCTGATTACATCTCAATATATAAGAGATTGGAAAACATTGATTGGAAGACATGTATGGCAAGTAGCGACCCCAACTGTAATCTGCAACAATTTTATTGGATACTGAAGGAAATTTTTAATGAATTTGCTCCAATAAACAGGAGTTCAAATAAATATCCAGTCTGGTTTACTACATCAATTATTAATAATATTAAAAGAAAAATCACTTTAGGAAATCATACCATCAAACTAAATCTGAACATGCCGCCAGTAACTACAAAATTCTTCGCAAATCATTAAAAATTGAAATCAAAACCGCCTACAACAAATACATACATAACTGCGACATTAACATCACATCAAATCCGAAACTATTTTGGTCTTTTATTAATTCAAAGAAGACATGTAGTTCTGTTCCGGCATCAATGTTAGTAAATGAAGAACTTATATCCAGTGGTACAACAATTGCTGATGCATTCCGAGATTACTTTCGTTCTGTATATGTTGAAGATCGCCTTAATACAGCTGCATTTGAAATGTATTATTCACAAAACGATATGTTCCCGCACAATTATATTAGTAACCTAGTTCCTGTAACTAAAACGCAAGTAATTGATGCTTCTAAAAAAATTAAAAGTACTTGTGCAGGCCCGGATAGTATTCCAGCCTATATTTATAAAGGCTATATAGAATTGTTGTCTGAACCATTAACGCATATTTATAACCAATGCATAAATAAATGTATCTTTCCTAATCTATTGAAAGAATCGAGAATTATTCCGATACATAAGAGTGGAAGTCGCTCAAAAATTGAAAACTACAGGCCCATATCAATTATCAATACGCCCGCAAAAATTTTTGAAAAATTATTGTACGAACACATATTTGTCCAAATAAAAATAAGATCTCATTAAGGCAACATGGGTTTATGCCAAATAGATCGACAGTATCCAACCTGACTTGTTTTAGCCAATACGTTTGTGAAAAGATTGATTTATCCCTGCAAGTAGATGTTATATACACTGACATGTCTAAAGCTTTTGATAGAATCAGTCATATACTACTAATTAAAAAATGCGTGATATGTATGGTATGTCATCTGGTTTATGTCTTTACTAGCAGACTATTTAAGGAACAGATATAACTATGTGTCATTTAATAATTACCAGTCACAAAAATTTCTTACTTTATCCGAGTACCACAAGGAAGCAATCTGGGGCCATTACTATTCTTGTTATACGTTAATGATATAGTAGACTGTATACAGTTTTCTCAAGCTCTACTTTATGCAGACGACTTAAAAATATTTAACGTTATTTACGACACTGAAGGTGCAAACAAGCTTCAACAAGACTTAAACTGTGTAGTGAACTGGTGTGATGTAAACAACATGAAATTGAATGTCAACAAATGCTTTGTGGTATCGTTTAATAGAAAAGTGTATCCAGTGAAGGCTTCCTACAATTTAAATAACTATCTGTTATCATATAAAAACTGTGTTTGTGATTTGGGTGTGTGGTTTGACAGTAAACTCAGTTTCTCCACTCATGTAACAAATGTTGTAAAAGTGCAAACAAAACTCTAGGTTTTGTTATCAGATCTACATCTGAATTTCAATCGTCATCAGCATTCACAACACTATTTAATTGTTATGTAAGATCTAAGTTAGAATATGCTATAATAGTATGGTACCCGTTGTACAACAAATATAGAAATATGCTGGAAAATATTAGGTATAGGTTCTTAAAGATTAAGTATTACCGCGAAAACAATGCCTATCTTCTTCATCAGCATGAATATTTAAATAGGTATTATAGTGATAGTCCTACAATCAATCAGCGCAAGACAATAATAATATTGTGTTATCTGCATAAACTGTTATCAGGTAAAGCTGATAATCATTATATTCTACAAAAGATTGGCATTAGAGCTCCTAGGTTACATAGTAAGTTAAAATGTTATTTGTCAGTACCTACTCCTAATACCAATTGTCTTTTAAACGCTCCCGTTTTCAAGATGTCAACATTGTACAATAGACTACCGGATAGTATTGATTTATTTGATGTAAATTTGTTAGAATTTAAAAAGAATTTAGAAAATATTTTAATTTGACACACGTAAATAATATTAAGAACATTAACGAATATTATATATACACGAATACACTTTTATTTCAATTTTTTACTTAAATTATAGTTATAGTACTCTGTAATTGGGCTTTTTGCCTGTTGGGTAGTAAACATTATTATTATTATTATTATTATTATTATTATTATTATTAAGAGTCCTTCTAAGTGGAGAGGAAGTGTACAACTAACTCAATAGCTTGACGTTTCGCCCACCATTGTGTGGGCTTTATCAAAGCTGTCTACAAACAAAAGCTGATAACAGTTACATTCATCAATAGATTATGTCAATTTGTAAAAATTATAAAGAAAATTAAAAAAATACTCTTAATTAAAAATTTCTGTAAATAACACGCACAACACCCTTAAGTGCAAACGATTAATGTGAATAAATAATGAATGTTAAAGTAACTATCAACTCGTTTTTGTAGACAGCCTTGATAAAGCTCTCACAATGGTGGGCAAAATGTCGGCAATTACAAGTTACTGAGTTGGTTGTACATCCATATCGTGTATATAATGGCAATTTCTTGTTGTACACAAAAATCCAGCCCTGTCGAAATTTTTCCTTTAATTTTTGTCTAGTTTGACTGGACTATTAATACAAAACTTTAGTTGAAGCATAGCAGTTTTAACACGTGTACTCCAAAGTGCAACTCTTAAACGATTCGTGCAAATACATGTACAGTAAAACCTCTAAGTAGCGGTCACTAAAGTTTGCTGCAAAACTGACCGGTATATGGAACTGGCCGTTGTTGGGAGGAAAAAATTTATTTTATACGTTGTTTATTAAAATCTTTTAAGTATGAAACATAATACGGTTTGCTATAGGATACTATATATCTGCACTAAAAAATAACTATAAATGTGCTGGATCAATATAAGAATGGAAGAGTTATACATTTTGAATACATAATACATACATTTACATAATACATATATACCTATTTTCTAATTGCTTGTTAAACCTATTACAAAAATTATCTACATAAATCTACATACCATTAAATTACATTTTTGTGAAATATTTTTGTATTGAGGTTTGTTTTACATTTTTAAGCTTAGTTTGTAAAACAGAAGATTCATATATTGATCAATTTTAAAGTACTTCTACCGCTAGCTCACTCTGATCATTAGAAAGTAGAAAACTTCTCACATCTCTTAATTTTTCACACACTTCACCCATATCTTTTAATGTTTGACGTAAGAACTTCGGATTCTTCTGCACCACTTTTATTGTCCGAATCACAGCCTTCACTATAGTTTAATTCACGGATTATATCTTAAATACTTAAATTGGCGCTTTCGGTAAACATATCACAATTAATAAATGCACAATTTTCAATGCTTACACGTTGATTACCTTCTAGTAATACAGGAAAAAGCTGGGCTAGTGGAATTTCGTCTTCTTCATCGAAATCTTCTTGCAGGACCTTTTTCTATAAAAGGATGTTTGGTATTTTTAAATGTTAGCAGTTTTTTGATTAAAAACTTCTTGTAGGCCATCTTAAAGTATTGGATAATTTCTAGATCCAGTGGCTGGCAATGGGATGTGGTGTTTGAGGGTAGAAAAACAATGTTCACATTTTCAAGAGTTACTTTGGGATGAGACGTGGCATTATCTAGAAATAATAAGCCATTTCTTTTTTGTTTTTTCATTTTCTCATCAATTTTTTTTAGCCAGGAAGTAATCTCTACCGGCATCTAACCTTTTTTATTAGATACCCATTCTAAGGACAATTTGTTGATAGGAGAGCCTTTAAAGAATCTTAGGTGTTTACGTTTTCCAATGATTCACGGATTTTCCTTATCACCTTCCATATTTGTAATATAAAATTGTCAATCTTTGTTTTGCAGCTTTTTACCGCGACATTTATTGTTTTTTAAAGAGAACGTTTTGTTTGGCATCGCAAGGTACATTTTTGGATGAATATTCCTTCAATATTACTGACAGCTTTGCTTTCCAAGCTTCAACAGTGTCCTGGTTAATATCAGCTGACTCCCCAAAAATTGTTTTAAAGGTTATGTTATGTCTTTGACAAAATTTCTCAAGCCACCCATTTGAAGCTTTAAAATCCGTCATTTTTAAATTTTCCGCAACTTCCAATGCTTTCTCTTTATTAAAGGTTCAGATATAGTAATATTTTTATTCCTAGCTTTACAAAACCAATTGTAAACTACTCGGTCAATTTGTAAACCTTCAGTTCTAGGAAATTTTGTCTTCTGCTTTGTATTGGAACCTGCTTCAAATAACTATTTTAAATCACAATTGTTTTTTAAAAAATCCTTAACTTGTGTTCTTCCAACACTAAATTTTTCATCCAACTTTCTAGCACTGTTATTAAACTTTTCCTTTTCCACAATTATATCAATTTTCTCTTTAAGAGACAAACGTTTTCTTTTAGCGACATTGTAATTTTTCTGTACGTCTTAATGTAACAGCACTGTTGAACATATTAACTCAAACTATTTACGCAAAATACGATTTTTGGGGTGAGTTTAATGAGCCTTTTAAATGCACTTTCTCTGCAATGACTGTCTATTGTAAATCGAACAAATTCTTAAAATCCGTTCTTAAATACCGGTAATTACTTAAGCCCCACACAATGAAACAGTTATATATTATGCACAATTTGAACGCTAAGCTTTTGTCTACTAATGATCTTACTTAAGAATGGCCGGAAATGGTAGGTAGAATTACATGTATTTTTCCAAGAAAATGTACACTCATGAAATTTAAAACTTGGACACCACAATTTCTGTAAACAAAAGTTTGCACATTGTGAAGCGGGCTTAAGGGTATCATTTACAATTCTAACAGCAGGTAGTCTCAGCAGGGGTTATCTTATAGAAGGACTGTAGAATGAATCATTACACTAAGCACGTTTTAGAAAATAGGTAATTTACGTTGCTTACTTAATTTTTTCTTTAAAGAATATATTTGAAGGTATCGCTAATTAAACACCATAGCTCGATTAATTATCGAATCAAAATTTTGTTTAGGAAATGTTTACAAAATAAAATTAGAAATAATTTTGATTTAAAAAAACGTCTACAAGCAATAACTTTTAAATAAATCTAACCTACTAATTATTGTAAGTTATTAAAAAAATCATTAAACTCTCTATTCATAATATTTAGTCCTTACAAAATGTATATTTTATGACGTTTCATTTTTTCTGTAGTTAATATAAAAAGTGAAAATAAAAACTAAGGCAATTCTTATTGTCAACGTATATATTTAGTTTTTGACAAGAATTTATTACATAATTATAATTAAGATACCAAGTTATAGTTTAAAATTAAATGAAAACTTTTTTTTTAAATAAAGGTATTACTATATAAATAAATATAAGAAATCAATAATGGGTGTGACCTCCATTATTATTGATACATTCTTGGAGGCGTCTGCTCATTGACGCTATCAAGGTATCAATATAATTAATATTAATCGTTTCCCATGCGGTATCAATGGCTGCAATTAGTGCATTACGGTTTACTGGTATAAAATTTGGCCCTTGTTGTCTTCGGATAACAGCAAGTATTCGAGCCCAAACATTTTCGATAATGTTAAAATCTGGGCTTTTTGCTGAACTATTTTTGGAGAAAGTATAGTGAAATAAGAATACTTAGTTGTTGGAAAATATAATCTTCGTCTGGATAAAACACTTCGACTGAAGGTTTCATAATAGTTTCAAAATATCTAAATACGCAGCAGAATCAAGACGTCCATCGATAGCCCAACAAACTCCTGGACCCCGCGCGTTAACCCAACCCCACACATTCACAGAAAAATAACCACTTCGTTTTTTAGGACATATGTGATTATTTTCGTAACGAGTTCCTTCCATTCTAAAAACTTTTAGTGGTCCATCGTTGCGGCTATTGAACGTTTTTTGTCGCTAAAAACACTCGATTCCAAAATTCCAAATGTTCGTTCACATATCGCCTTGCAAATTCCAGACGACGTCTCATATTTTCGTCACTGAGAACTTCTTTCGCAGCAGCATTATACTTCTTTATTCCCATCTCCTTTAATCTTTTTTGTGCAGTTATACGGCATCCGAGAAAATGTGTATCTGCTATAGCCCTGGAGTATGTAGCAAATGGTTGTTCTGTTACGTAATGAAACAACTCGAGATCTTGAGCACGTGTAGATACTTTAGGTCTACCACTTCCGATGGCTCTTTCCAAAGTGTGTTCAAGATTCCATTTTACTCGGTAATGCCCTACGGTGCTTTTTGGTATATCTAACATACGTGAAATTTCACGGCCCGCCGCTAATTCCGAAACAATCCGATCTTTCAAATCAGCCGAGATGAGGTGGCATTTTCACAACACTTGAAATTTTAAACTAAAATGGAATTTACATTTCTTACTTTATTTATTGGTTCACACTACCCCTTCTCAAACAGTAGGTAATTGTTTATTTATTACATACTTCTAATGAACAATGTAACAACCCTTAGAGCAATATGACTCAAAGGAAGTAAATTAAACAAGCAAGGATATTCTATTGTTATTGAAACTTATTCATAAAGTAAAAGCCATTTCCTTATAATGCTAATGGACAGGATTTTCTTTTAAGTATTAAGATTACAATAGAGGACTTATAAACTTTCGAAAATATCTAATTATAAATATTTACTGCAATTGCGCTTTTCCTTAATAATTTCTTAGCAATAACATACACGTTCTTGGTTTTTAAGTTGTCATAAATTTGATATGATATAAATTTGTGTTTCTAATATTACATCACAAACTAATCTTTATTCGCCAAAAATTGTTGCTTAAGTTGTAAAGCTTCGTACACACCTGAACAACAAACCGAGCAACAAACATAACAACGAACCGAAAGTCAAACAGAACGACAAACGATCTTTTATGATTTCCACAATCCGAACAACAAACGGAACGTTTGTGCTGTTCCCATAATTATTTTCAGTAGTTTTCAGTTCATATATATTTATTATTGAGAAGAGAAAATTGCGGAAAACAAGAAGATAGTGCCAACCAAATTTTTACGCACAAAGAAGAGTAAAAATTATAATTTACTTCATTTTTTTTTATTTTGGAAATTTCCCGCCCAAATGATGCTAATAGGGACATCATTTTTTTCTTGCATTCTTAAACACTGATTAATTTAAAACATTTTTCTTCTGTCAACTCCATAATATTACCTAAAACACAACAAACCCACAAAAGGGAGGACAAAAATAAATAATTTAATTCTCCCGCATAAGTTTGTTCGCCGTTTTGTTTAGATTCGTCCAAACCTGCAAACGCATTCGCGCGCATTTGATGTCGGAGAAAAACCGACAAGTTGCGGGAACGCCGCAAACCGTTCGTGGAACAATCAGGACTTGCGAATCTGTTCTAAAATTCGTACGTAGCACCGTCCAAATTAATGTTCCGATTGCCGTTCGGTTCGTTGTTCTGTTTGTTCCTCGGTTTGTTGTTCAGGTGTGTACGAAGCTTTACAATAAGCATATTAATATGAACTATATCTTATGAAAGGAGAGTTATGTAACTATAATTAACGACTTAACGTTACGTTAGTAGATTCCATTTACTATTTACACATATTTTCTTGGAACATTCGATAATTAACTATCGGGATATGATGACCCTATACTTCCAGGTTGTACGCAACTGGATACAAGCAACTAACTCGGATCTGTTACCCTGGCCAGCAAAAATAATGAAGGTCACACCCATTATTGATTTCTTATATTTATTTATATAGTAATACCTTTATTTAAAAAAAAAAGTTTTCATTTAATTTTAAACTATAACTTGGTATCTTAATTATAATTATGTAATAAATTCTTGTCAAAAACTAAATATATACGTTGACAATAAGAATTGCCTTAGTTTTTATTTTCACTTTTTATATTAACTACAGAAAAAATGAAACGTCATAAAATATACATTTTGTAAGGACTAAATATTATGAATAGAGAGTTTAATGATTTTTTTAATAACTTACAATAATTAGTAGGTTAGATTTATTTAAAAATAAGTAATAATCAGTCAACCCAAATAACCATGTTTAGTTTTTGATTTAATTTAAAAGTTATTGCTTGTAGACGTTTTTTAAATCAAAATTATTTCTAATTTTATTTTGTAAACATTTCCTAAACAAAATTTTGATTCGATAATTAATCGAGCTATGGTGTTTAATTAGCGATACCTTCAAATATATTCTTTAAAGAAAAAATTAAGTAAGCAACGTAAATTACCTATTTTCTAAAACGTGCTTAGTGTAATGATTCATTCTACAGTCCTTCTATAAGATAACCCCTGCTGAGACTACCTGCTGTTAGAATTGTAAATGATACCCTTAAGCCCGCTTCACAATGTGCAAACTTTTGTTTACAGAAATTGTGGTGTCCAAGTTTTAAATTTCGTGAGTGTACAAACAAGTGGCCTTGGCCGTTATCGAGAGGTGGTCGCTATTAAGATGGTCATTAATATGGATATTTCCGTATAATTGGTTTTTGACTTGGAAAACTCTGCCGGATTTAGAGGTGGTCGCTTTTAAGAGGTAGCTGAAAATAGAGGTTTTACTGTAGGTATTTTATAATAAAAGTAATTCAATAAAATATGCTGACTACATTGTAACCATATATCAGCTTTTTAATTTTCGATAAATTCTCTCAAGTAAACTACCAATTGTACGGTTTATAGTTACAAACTAAATAGTCCGCAGAAATAAGGTAGAAAAAACGACAAGTTTTTAATTCTTATAAAAAGTAAGTAATCAGAAGTTCAAATAGAAAATTAATTTGTTTTATTTAGGTTGTTTCCTTACGAAAAAGCAAAAAAAACTATCAATGCTGTAATTGATTACCTACCGTTTTACAACGTGAAAATAAACCGGTGGCCTATTTTACTGAAATAAAAACACATGACATGTTTCCATGTGAAATTGCATCTGTAGTTTTGTTTTCTTTATTTCATAATAAATTACATTTTGTAATAATTGCAGCACGTTTAAGCAAATAAACAAAATTATTTTATTTAAGCGCAAATGCTCTATATTTTCTAAAAATATTATTTTTGTTCGTGCAGCAAATAGAAATACAAATAATTTATTGAATGACAGGCGAAAACATCTGTGTCACTTGTTAAGGTTTACATTTATTTAGAGTCTCTTTATATATTACGAACACAAGAAAAACGTATCGTTTCTACACAAAAAAAATCATAAATTTACTTTTCAAATAACTTTGATTATTTTATTGAAAAAATTCGTTTTTCTTTTTTCAAATTCAGATCACCATCAACTTTTTATTCGCAGATGCTTTTTACGAGCTTTTTTCATCTGTGCCAACATCTATATCAATAAATTAATAGGTTTAAATTTTGAAGAAAAATTGTATTCTTGGTAAAAGTTTAGTTAATTAATCATTAATGGTTAAAGACCAAAAGTTTACACAAAATAAATCTTCCGTCATTAATTTTATGTTTATTTAATAATGGTGATCGCGGCATTTAATTTAAAGCGTATTGTTAAACATTAAACACAGTTATGGTAATAGGAATTATAAGTGCCGTTTCGGTTTCATTTATGAACAATATGTAAATATAAGAGCAGCTTTTAACATAATTAATCTGCATACATTTAATACTATGCAATATGGATAATTAAAATAATCAGTACACTTTGGTACAATTATGTATTCATTCAGTTAATGCAACCCTTTTTATTTTAAATTTAAAAGCAATCATAAACTTTTGCTGTATTTGGTGCAGTTATAAATAACATTTATTAATAGCAACATTCATAAAATCGTATTAGTATTAGTCCGTAAATTAAAATTTATTGTACAGGGTGTTGCAAAATTCTGACATTGGAGGATAACTTAGTTGAGAAAAAGATATAACTTTCAAGTTACTGAGTGTACATGTTAAAGATATTTTTAATTATGGATGGTGCATAAATTTACGTTCTTTAAACAAAACACATCATATTTTCTTCAAGGTTTGAAAAGATCTCACCGAGAGCTTTAAAAAGATATAGCATGTCAATGTATTGTACAGGATATTTTAGAAGATATAGATAATCCACTGTACAACAGCATTTATAATGATTGGGTTATGTTACATGATATTAGTCCAAAATCGACAGAAAACTTCAGCAGTGTTTGTGGATCTAACAGCGGCCTACGATACCGTTTGGAGAGAAGGTCTGCTGTATAAATTTTTAAAAGTGATTTCTTGTAAAACACTAGGCTCTCTATTGAATAATATGCTCTGCAATAGGTCATTCCAGGTTATCATGGGGCAAACAAAAAGCCAGACAAAAACCTTAAATAATGGGTTACCCCAGGGTTCTGTTCTTGCACCGGCACTTTTTAACCTCTACATTGCGGATATGCCGGATACTACTAGCCTAAAATTCGCATATGCAGACGACTTGGCTCTCGCCATAAGCCGCAATACCACTGAAGAAACGGAAAGAATCTAATTTATGATCTGGCTGTGATGAGCACATATTACAAAAAATGGAGACTGACACCAAATCCAAACAAAACAGAGTGTATATGTTTCCATCTTAATAACAAAGAAGCCGGACGCCAACTTAACATACAGTTTGATGGATACCCTGTCACAAACAACCCAACCCCAAAATACCTAGGTGTTACTCTTGATAGGTCCCTCACATATAAGTCTCACTTGCAAAAAACAACAGCTAAAGTCCGTACGAGAAATAATATAATTCAAAAATTATGTGGTACGACGTGGGGATCTACAGCCTCAACCCTGCGAAGCGCAGCGCTCGGGCTCGTCTACAGTTCTGCCGAGTATTGTGCTCCCATCTGGCTGAACAGTAGTCACACTGTCAAATTCGATGCCCAACTGAACTCTACCATGCGCACAATCACTGGTTGTATAAAAAGTACTCCAACCCACTGGCTTCCTGCTCTCAGCCATATTCCACCGCCTCAACTAAGAAGACAAGGAGCTCTGGTTCGTGAATATAATAAAATAATGCAGAACGGACAACTGCCAATCCATGACTATATTCCTGCAGCCACATCCAGTAGACTTAAATCCAGACGTTCTGCAATAAAACAGCTAAAACCCTCCACGGCGAGAATTTCGATATTAATAAAAGTTGGGAATCATCATGGAACCAAGTTGTCCCCCGGAGGTGAGTCAATACTTGAACACCCATAATAAGCCGACCGGTTTTGACCTGCCACGCCGCATCTGGAAAACGACAAACAGAATACGGACAAACCACGGCCTGTGTAAAGACTCTCTTCATAAATGGAACAGAGCCCCGGACCCATTGTGTGACTGTGGAAGAGAAAACCAGACCATACAACATATTGTCCAGGACTGCGAAAAACGGCATACTCTGACGAGTTGTCTGACTTCTTCAAACTTCCACAAACGGCGGTTGAATGGATAGAAAACCTGACTATTAATATATGGTCTATGTTTGTGTATGTGTTTTATATATACATCGTCTTTTTTTTTCCTATTTTATTTATATTTTTTATATTTATACCTATATTTACATAACTATTTGTTTCAGTCTTTCTAAGTTTGTAAATCAAGTTATGAGAACCATGTGTAGCCATACGATAAATAAATAAATAAGTCCAACTTTTGATAACGATTTTAATTTCGTGATTAAAATTTATGTAACAGCTATAGTTAATAAAATATGACACGGGTGTTTTTTTATAATTAAATACTATAAATTTAGAGATAATCCTTATTTATTTAGTTCTTATAATAAAAAAAAACTTTTTCTTATATGATTTTCTTGCTAAAGCTAAAGCCAGAGAGCTATTCTGAATGCTCTAACAATGGGCAGCCATCATGTGTGCGTTCCAGTAGCCCTAATAGCGTTCCTCCATGGTATGGAGGTTCTGATGAAATCGCTCACCATATTCTTCACTTACGTCCCCAAGATTGGCGGGAAAATAGTCCACGTGGTTGTGAAGAAAGTGTAACTTGATGCTAATGTTACAACCAAGACTTTGAAAGTGACTCAACCGTTGTTCGATGTGTTAAGAAAATTCAGAACTTTTCTTATTTTAGAAAAAAAATTTTAACCAACCAAACAAACTCATTCTATACCGTTTTCTCAATTTTTGTCATAGTTAAAACAAAAACGCCTTCCGGGATTGGATCGTGCCAAAAGGTAACCATAGAGGTGAAACGTTGGCAACTACGGTCACTTTTCGACACGGTCCAATTCCGGAAGGCGTTTTTGTTTCAATAATGACTCCGGTCGACAAAGCCTCAATTCTGTCATAGCGTCCGTAAAATTTCAGTCTTTAATTAATGATCTTATTTATGGCCCGTCAAAAATTTCCGTGTTTATGTTTTCTGCATTAATTTTTTGAAACTTTTTTGATAGGAAAAGAAAACAATTTCCATTTTTGTCAAAACCTTTTGCAAATTGTTTTATAAGTCTTAGTTTTATATGTAACTGAGGCAAAATTATAGCATCTCTTGATACTAAAAGTGGGTTTATTACGTTCTGTTGTCCTGAAACTAGCACTTCCTGAGGAGGCCAATCTTTTTTAATCCAATGTTGATATTTAGCTTTACTGTCCCACAAGCAAAAAAAAACAGAAATATTTTGTATAACCACTTTAATTTAAGTTGAGCCAATTGTGTTCCACATATTTGATTTTGTCTAAAACCAAGGCAATAGTTGTATATTCTTCTTTTACTTTTGTGGAATGAGCAATAGGCAACAACCCTAATTTATTGCTATTGTGTAAGAGAACACATTTTAGACTACGTTTTGATGAGTCTATGAATAGATTCCAGTCACTAGAAACGTAATTTTAAAATCCAATTGCAGCCATTAATCCAGGTACATCTTTACAAAATACGAAATCATTTTCTTCAGCAAAATATTTGAGGAGAATTTGTTCTCTTGTGCGGTAATAAGAAATTTTCGTTTCCTTTGTTACTAAGTTTCTTTGTTTTAGCATAGGAGCCAAAATTTTTGAAGCAGTCTTTGACAGTCCCAGATCTCTGACAAGGTCGTTTAAATCATCTTGGTTGAATTGTTTTGGCGCTTTCAAGTCATATTCAAAGTCACTATCAGTACTGTCAGTTTTGCCTCAATATTTTAGGACCCAAAACACGTCCTAAGTGCCGACCGTATGGAAGGATGTTCACCAAACAAAAATAATAGTCGTCGTGGTGGTTCAAGGATTTAATCTACATCATAGCGGTTTCGTATCTAAATGTTATCATGTATAAACGTTATGAAGTTACAGATTTTATATTAATTAAATTTAGTAGGTAATTATTGTGTTCGTTTATTTCGTTTTTTTTTGATAGCAATGCCACGACTACCTCAGTATTTTGCGGTAGGTTCGGTTTTACTCACTTTTTCTTGTAAAGGGGCGCCAGACTCGAATAATTGCTTTTAGTACTTATTTCGGCCGAGTCCACCGAAAAGCAAAAAACTGAAAGAGAACGAATGACACAATAATAAAACGATTGGAAAACCAGTTGTTTAACCAAGCATCATTTATTTTATAGTATGTACACAGACAATTTAATTAACAGAAATATATTATTCTCTTTGTTATTAGATATGGACAGCCAACATTAATTACCCAAAAATACCATGAAATTAACCTACAATATCGACAGATGTTCATACGAGTTGTCTTTTTTGTTTTTGATTGTTTTAAGAATTATGATTTATTTATAATTAAATTAATCACGAGTAAATAAGGCCTTGTTTAGCGGTTAATTGATGTTAGAATGTTAATTATGTTTGAAGTAAAAGATAAAACATAATCCCGTAGTACACCACTAAATATATACATTAAAACAAAAATATAATACAATAGGTGGCAGCACCAAATCATAAACAAACCGAATCAAGGTTATAAGCATTAATTTGTACAAGAAAAAATAACGTGTGAAGAGATCGCAAAAATATATATATATAGCAACGTTATTTCTACTAGGGTTGTACCCATTGAATCCTATAGAGTAAGCGAATTAATTATTTACTTCTTTTAGATTAACTCAAAATTAAATTTTCCGTCAAGGTTACAATATTAACCGCAGGTAATACAAAGTTTCTCTGACCTTCCTGTTATCAACGATGGACCGCTTTACAGATGTTTTACGACATCCACTTTGTCAAGACCGATTGGACCTTTGGACTTGATGACCTTTTCGAACTTTCGATGAATTATTTAATTGGTCCTAATTGATGAACTTTTAACGGAGAGTTCCATAATTAAGATGAAGTTGAATTTTCCAACCTTCAGAAAAGGAAACATAATGTAAGGCAAAGCAATGGTAACGGTAACGGTAGTGGTCCAGGTGGAAGTGGCCAAAGAGTTATTCACGATAATTCTAGTAACTATTTTGGTATCAATTTATATCCTAAAATGAAGAAATCAATTACTATAAAGATTAATAATTATTTTTTTAAGGATTACTCACCTAAAATAAAGAAAAAGGGCCTAATTTTCAAAGAAGCATCTGGCTTCAACGGCGTGAACAGGAAGAACAAGAGTAGGAAACCTAATCTTTTAAATGGCATGTTTATTAATAAATTTTAAAATTATTTCTAATAGAATTTTTAAAGGGTATGCAACCAACAATACTCAGAACAAATATGGTACATATATACAAGAGGGACTTAAGTCTAAAAGAAATGTTACACCACCTGCCTCCAAAGAAAAAAATTGTAAAAATACAGATTTTTTTTTCTTGTTGTGATTGTGACACAATGAATTCATAGATCTTGAATTGTTGACCATAGCTAAAGTTCTTGGTAACTGCGTGTACCATCCGCCTATACTTAGGGACATTATCGGTGAGGACTCAAATCTTGGAATGGACTAAATTAAGTGAGGGTCTAATTTTAACTAAGACTATTCAGGTCTCAATCAACTACAGAGAAGGTAAGTTCGATAAATGCGTAAAAAATAAAAAATACCTCAAATTCTTACGAATCAAATATATACAAGTACCTAAAATAGTGAATATTAGATTATCCAATTGATACATCAGAATTAGAACCTAGATATGCCTTCATATCTTTGATGTGCCAATTGCCCACATCAGACCCGTCTGAATGGTTGAGCGAATAAACTAACTTAGAAAATTTTCTTCTTACTGTACATAATATAAATTTTGGAGCAAGTTTGGTAGAAAACTGTGCTGTCGCGTCCGAAAGCACCTTGTTTCTTCTCCACACTTATCTCTTCATTAAATCGCGCTTACGCAAATTAAAAGATTTAGCGTTACGCTCGTACGCTTGATGTAATTTTTGTTTTACGGAGAGATAAACAAGAGAGGCCTTTTATCTCTCTCACATATTTGTCTCTCTCTTCAGGAAGTAGTTCAAGTTGCTGTGTGGTTTGCACCGTGCCATAAAAATTTCCCACAATACGAACGTAGCGGCCAAAATTTAAATAACTGGGGATGAAATGTGTTACTTCAAAGAATTGAATTTTCGCCAAATTTACATCCCAATCTCGGTGAGTATCATTGATGTAACTTCTTATTGCCGTACCAATGGTCCTATTGTAGCGTTCTACGAAGTTCGTTTGGGGGTGATACCTAGCATTGAACCAGATCTTTTGCACATGATATTCATCTGCTAAAGATTTAAATGTTCGTCCAGCGAATTGTGGACCATTAACGCACAATATGAACTGAAGAACTCCAAAGACTAGAAAAACATTATTTTCTACAAATTAACAATACGAGAAGCATCTGCATTTCTCATAGGGAACAAAAGAGTATATTTGGAAAACCAATCTGTAACAACAAGTAGATAACAGTGTCCATTTTAGATCTCGAAAATGGACCCATAATATCAACAGCAATTATTTGCCAAGGAAATTTGCAATTTTTTCGGAACCCATTAATCCTGTACGCGATAAGTTGGATACCTTTTGTGCACCACAAACTTGACATTTATTTACATATCGCATTATATATTTTCGCATACCAGGCCAATAGTATGATTCTTGTATTCTCTTTAGAGTTTTATAATAACCTAAATGTGAGGCTGTGGGGTGATCATGACCTGACTTTACTACTTCCTGCCTTTTGTCGGCTGGTACATATAATTTCCACTCATTAACATTTGTAAGAAGGGGTAAATTTGAAGAAACATGTTTATACTCTAAATTATCTAGGACTTGAAAATGTGGATACTGAGATGGACTTTTTTTAATTTTAGAAACTAAATTATAGTAGGTCTTACTGCTAGAAGTAAAATCAATCGTTAAAATGCTAATTTCTTCAAAAGGATTGCGTGATAATGCTACTAAATTAAGATTTCCTTTACGGTGAACAAGATCCAACGAATGTTGAGAGAGTTTGACGGCCCATCGGGCCAGTCTACCAGAGGGGTCTTTAAATCTACTTAGCCACAACAATGAATGATGATCAGTGATTGCAGTAAATCTGACACCTTCAATATATGGTCTAAATTTCTTGATAGAAAATATTAACGCTAATAGCTCTCTCTCTGTGACACTGTAATTTATTTCTGTTTTTGACAATGACCGTGAACAGTATGCAATGATGACTTCTTTGTCATCCACTTCTTGGGTAAGAACACCACCGACGCCAACATTAGAAGCATCGCACTGGATTATAAATTTGCGAGCAAAATCTGGACTCTGTAAGATGGGTGCAGTAATTAATGCCTGTTTGATTTTTAGAAAAGCTTCTTCTGCCTCGGGGTTCCATAAAATATTTTGTTTTTTTTTCTTCCTACAATTAATTGATTTACTGGCGATACTAAAGTTAAAAAGTCCTTAATGAATCTGCGATACCAGGAACACATTCCTTAAAGACGTTTTACTTCCGTGTAAGTTTTGGCCTTGGAAAATTAACGATTGTAGCGACTTTATCAGGATCAGTACGCAAACCATTGCCTGTTCCGTCTATCACAAACCCTAAATATTTAAAATTTTTTTAAAGAGAGCTTACTTTTTCTAAATTAATTGTTAAATTTGCTTTTTTTAGACACTTGAAGACATCCTTAAGTAAGTCAACGTGTTTTTAAATGAATCCGAAATAACGATTATATCGTCAAGATATACAAAAACGTTTGGTTCTAGTTTCGAACCGAAAAGAGTGTCCATCAGGCGCTGTTGCGTCTGGACCGCATTACATAAACCGAAAGGCATAACACAAAAATGAAAAAGACCACGACCGGGACAGAGAAGGCTGTTTTCTCCTTTGATTTTCGTCGAGTGGTGTTTGCCAGAAACTACTTTAAGGCATGGTTGAAATAAATTTGGCACCTTTAGCATATTTAGAATCCTGTCAACACGCGAAAGCGGATAACTGTACGGAACCGTCAGAGAACTTAATTTACGTCCATCAAAACAAAAACGGTAATCTCCTGACGACTTTTTAACTAACAACACGGGTGAATTGTACGGACTAAAAGATGGCTCAACAATGCCTAACTGTAACATGTCGTCTAATTCTGAATTCAATTTCTCTAGTAGATAAGGAGACATAGGATACTGTCTTTCTTTAAAATGTTTAGAATTACCGACATCAATTGAATGAGCAATTACTAGTACGACCTAACTTTGATTCGCCGCTAATATCTGAAAATTTCTTTTTTATGTTTTCAATTTCTAACTGTTGTTCCTCAGTGTAATTAAGCTCAAAGTTCAGGATTAAAAATTACATCACATTCAACCGTTTTAACATGTTGATCCACAGTTTGGCTATGAACACACCACTTTTTGTTTTCAAAATCAATTTTTAATTTAAATATTTTACATAAATCGCTTTCTAAAATGATGTTTTGCGTAATGGAAGGAACTAGCAAGAATGTTATAATTTGACAACAATTTTCTATTGAGATTGGGATGTCTACTAGACCAATGACATCTCGTGTACTTCCGTCAGCAGTGGTAACATGTTTAGATTTAGAGGGATGACTTTTAATATCTAATTTTTGTAGGAGAAGATTTCCATTTTTTCCAATAACGGACCTATTAGCACCGGAATCTAATAGAGCGACCTGTTGCATTCCGAAAATTTCAATGAGTATAAAAGGACGATTATCTAGGAGTTTACTTACAAACAAGGAAAACACATTGGGTTGAAAAGGTTTCAGATAAAACTGTTTAACTATTTTTAACCAAGTGGACCATGTAGTATCTGTATATGAAACTGAGTCTTTATTTTGACGTGAATAAGGTACTAGGCGACTCTCTCCTAATACACTGGCTATTCGTTTTTTGAACAAGAGCTACATGATTTACTTGTGACACCATCTTGACCGCATTTGTGACAAAAAATATTTTTTCTAGCTGTACAATAATAGAAAGTGTGGTTTGGTTGCTTGCAATTCCAACAAATTACTCGGATAGGGTTTTTGTTTAATCCACCGCTACTAGTAAAATTTACTTTAGGTTACGCTGACCCTTTTCCGTCAGCATGAGTTTGTACAATTTTTTCTTCATTTACTTTACTAAAGCTTCTATTCGTTTTGTTTATTTTTGTCTGTCTTTAACCTCTGTTGCTTTATCTATTTTCTTGCATAAAGATTCTAATTCTTTAACCGTATCAATGTTTATTAATGCTAATTGGGTAATATAATGGGGTAGCATATTTTTGCGTATGTATTTTAATTTTGTAGTTTCTGCCACATAGTGATCTAAATTACTAAATAAATTTTCAATGACAGCAACGAAAATATGAATAAATTCATCCCTTTTTTGTAACCGAGCCCTAATTTGCTCCCACACACTATCCTCATAACTAGAAGGTAAAAATTCCTTCTTCAATCTCTCTACGAATTCATTCCAATTATTAACTGATGCCTTAATTGACCTATACCAGGTGAGCGCTTGCTCTGTAAAGAATTCTATTGACGAATCAAATAGTTCCTCGTCCCTAATATGACGAGCAATTTTGAATTTTTCTACTTGACGTAGGAATTCAACAACGTTAGTGCACCACTAAATTTTAGATTCCATTTAAATATGGGTACGGATTTTTTATGTGGCACGTTTTAGATTGCATCCGTCGAAACAAGGAGTCTGTTTCAGAACCTTTGAAATCATCTATTAAAGCCTTAATTGAATTGATTGTTTTGGTGATAGCCTCTACTTCAGTGTCGAAATTATAGTCAGGGTCGGTATAAGATATGGCCTTGGTCTTTAGATCACAATATAGTTATCATTTTGCGTTTTGTTGCAATAACTTTGGTGGTAACTATGCCTCTGATTCTCAGTTCATAATTTAATTTATCTACTAATAGGTCTTCGGATTTTATTATTTGAAAATCCATTTTCAATAATGTGTTTGGTCAAACAACTGCTAAAATAAATCGGGCCCCACGTTGGGCGCCATTTTTTACTCTATCACGTATAATCGTTATGAAGTTACAGATTTTATATAAATTAAATTTAGTAGGTAATTATTGTGTTTGTTTATTTGGTTTTTTTTTTTGATAGCGATGCCACGACTACCTCAGTATTTTGGGGTAGGTTCGGTTTTACTCACTTTTTCTTGTTAAGGAGCGCCAGACTCAAATAATTTTCTTTTAGTACTTATTTCGGCCGAGTCCACCGAAAAGCAAAAAAACTGAAAGAGGACTAATGACACAATAATAAAACGATTGGAAAACCAGTTGTTTAACCAAGCATCATCAATATTTTATAGTAGAACAGAAATTTAATTAACAGAAATATTTATCTTGTTTATTAGAAGGACACAACATTAATACCCAAAATACCAGAAATTAACCACAATATCGACAGATGTTCATACGAGTTGTCTTTTGTTTTTGATTGTTTTCAAGAATTATGATTTAATTATAATTTAATTAATCACGAGTAAATAAGGCCTTGTTTAGCGGTTAATTGATGTTAGAATGTTAATTATGTTTGAATAAAAGATAAAACATAATCCCGTAGTACACCACTAAATATATACATTAAAACAAAATAAATCAATAGGTGGCAGCACAATTATAAACAAACCGAATCAAGGTTATAAGCATTAATTTGTACAAGAAAAAAATAACGTGTAAGAGATCGAAAAAATTATATAGCAACGTTATTTCTACTAGGGTTCTACCATTGAATCCTATAGAGTAACGAATTAATTATTTACTTCTTTTAGATTAACTCAAAATTAATTTTCCATCAAGGTTAAATATTAACCGTAGTAATACAAAGTTTCTCTGACCATCTGTTATCAACGATGGACCGCCTTACAGATGTTTTCGACATCCACTTTGTCAAGACCGACTGGACCTTTCGACTTATGACCTTTTCGAACTTTTGATGAATTATTTAATTGGTCCTTATTGATGAACTTTTAATGGAGAGTTCCATAATTAAGATGAAGTTTAATTTTTCCAACCTTCAGAAAAGGAAACGTAATGTAAGGCAAAGAAATGGTAACGGTAACGGTAGTGGCCCAGGTGGAAGTGGCCAAAGAGTTATTCACGATAATTCTAGCAATTATTTTGGTATAAATTTATATCCTAATATGAAGAAATCAATTACTATAAAGATTAATAATTATTTTTTTTAAGGATTACTCACGTAAAATAAAGAAAAAGCTCCTAATTTTCAAATAAGGGTCTGGCTTCAACGGCGTGAACAGGAAGAAGAACAAGAGTAGGAAACCTAATCTTTTAAATGGCATGTTCTTATCAACAAATTTTGAAAATTATTTCTAATATTTATTTTTAAAGGGTATGCAACCAACAATACTCAGAACAATTATGGTACATATATATATACAAGAGGGACTTAAGTCTAAAAGAAATGTTACTAGCTATTCCTTCTCTTATTTGTCCATAAACGTATAAACTCAACCCACGTTTTGCATACCTTTGCGGAATCCAAGGCTTGTTCTTCATTACCAGTGTAATTCCAAAGTAATTTTTGTAAGCCTCAATCACGAACGCTGTCACATTTAAACAGTATTCTTTAAATATATACTCTTTGCAAATGAAACAAAAATGATTTGGATCATTGACACATTATCCTCTTGACGATGCCATATCAAATTATATTAGGAGAAACTTTAATATTTTCTTAATTACAAGCAAATTAACACACTAACACAGCGATTTTTTCGTGAAAACTATATCTCGTAAACAAGAGCTGTTACAAAAAAATGAGGGTATATTTGAAATCAGCTACGTCAAATTAGTAAACATCACGTGATAAAAGTCAATCATCAGACAAAAGTGGCCATATTGTTGTGCAATGTATCAGTAAAAATGACACCTATGCTTAAACGCTCTGTTACTGTGACTTGAAATAATTTAACATGTATTTTTTCTACTACTAGCTGTGAAGTGGACAATTATTGCGTCTCCTAGCCAACTGAGAAGTTGAATTTCTTATTAGTGGTTAATAATTTTTTTATTGTTGACCTAGGTTAATAATGGACAATTTCAATTTTTTGAGAATCTAAGAATAGTTGTTTAACAAAACGAGTGAAACATAATTTTGTATATCCAGGTGATTATCTTTAACTTATTTGCTGCTTAAAATTACCTAACACGATAAAATTATTTGAATAAAAATGCCATTAGTTTAAAATTCGCGCCTCCATCCCATAACCGCAAATACATAACCTGAATTTATTTATTTATTAAATATGATGGTAGAATCAGTTTTTTCAGGTTTCCCAAAGGAGATTTAACCAGGCGAGTTAAGTTACATTAAGAATTTTAAGTAAATTACAAACATTTTGTTGTAGGTGTTTTGAATGGTTAACAGAATCTGGAAGGTCCGATCTGTTGCATAAAAATCTCGACTCTAAAAACTTAACGAGTATGTGGTGAACACTTGCCATTCCTAAATGAATTACAAGTGTCAATTTCTGAAACCCAATATTCAAATGATGCAAGGTATATTGGCGAAGCAATAAATACCCGTTAACATCTCTAGCTATACCAAAACTACTCAAGCTTGCAGCTCAAATACTCTTAGGTAAAGAAAATTACGGAGGAACATTCTTAAATTACAACGTGAAAAGAAAGCAATTCAATTAAGTTAACATCTTCCAACGATTACTTCCCGAAAGCAGAGCACAAATTGTGACAGCCGAAGTGGACTTAAAAATAAACCACTAAGAAGCAGGAGATAAATAGAGGAATACAAACAATTTTCACTAAAATTATATTTTACGAGCCCCAAAATGTTAATTTTAAAGTAGGTTTTAAATTTTTGCCAGCTCAAACTGCTACTTGATCATGGTTAGAGTTATATATAAAAAGTTAAACAACCCTTGTGCTACATCTTTACAAATACGATATGTAAAGGTGACAAATTGAAGTCGATAATATTAGACTGCATAGAAAAGCTACAATTACAATGCGTGTGAATGTTAGGGCAGTAGTAAAATTTTCTAAGCCTAATTAAAAGAATATATGTATCACCTGAAAAACCAAACCTTCACGTAAACGATAAGAAAATCTATTATTTCTACAATGTCTCCTATTTATTGAAGTCGGTGCAAAATAACTTGATTAAATACGATATAATCTTTAATAACAAAAAAGCATCTTGGAAAGACATTAAAAATTTCTACATGTCAGACAAATCTAAACCGCTGCGATTGGCTCCTAAATCAACTAATTTACATATCACTCCAAATAATTTTCAGAAAATGAAGGTAAAATATGTCACACAAGTGTTTAGTGAATCAGTTGCAGTTGGTTTATCAACGTATGTAGCTTTTAATGCTTTTGATTTATTTGCATTCCTGTGCTACTTGATTTTTACAAGAAAAATGTTTATTTTTTATTTTTGTTAAAATTTGGCTAGTAGTAGAAAAATAGTATATACACCATGGTTGTGAAGTACATTATTGCCTACACTTTCTTTTCGCAGGGGCTACAGCCCCTCACGAAATAAACTGGTGCTAGGCAATAATGACAGACTTCACAACCTTGGTGTATAGTATACTATTATTAACATGTTATTTAAATGTTATTAGCTGTGTTTAGTATTATTTACTTATTAATACAAGGCAATGCAAAATGCAAACCAAGTAATATCTCAAAATTTTTAAATTAATCATCTTGTATGTTAGTTCAATTAATTAGCTTTTAAACGACTTATGCTATTGTCTAAATTACGTTTTGGGTAATTATGTCCAAATTTGGACCATATCTGTAAAAAGAACCCTGTGGAAGTTAAAAGAAATAAGAGAAATTACCTGAAACAAAAACGTCTTTCGGATTGGACTTCTCTTAGTCTAGAATCTGGCTTAGTTCCAAGTTGATTACCTGACTATCAGTTGTCTACATTAAACTTTCGTTTGTTTGTTTCAAGGTTCTCGCCTTTATGTAGACCCCTACGATAGGTGGCGAAACGTTGGTAACTACGCTTACTTTTCGACACGGTCCAATCCTGAAGACGTTTTGTTTCAATAATGAACCCGGCCATGGAAGCCTCAATTCTTAAAAAATTACCTAATTAAAGAATTCATGATAAAATTTTAACAATTTAGAGGTTAAAAGAAACTAACAATAGAGTGAAATATGGCATGCAGTTAAATACTGCTGACAAATAAATAAAATTCCAATACATTGGAGGTACATTTTGACAACATTTGGTTAGGTAACACACCATACACTAGCAAGTTTAAATTGTCACATAAATCTCAGAGAAGCAAATTAAATAAATCATGCAAGGCGGGTGACATGAGGATGACAAAAAATATGTTTCAGAATATAATAAAAAATTAGAAACAATGAATGATAAATTGAAATACCTAATAAAGAAAATGGGGAGATAAGCAAGAAAACAGTAAGATAAAGAAACAAGGTAGAACACAAGATCATAAAATAGAAAGGGAAATTAGAAGGATAAATATAGTAATCAGAGGAATTGAGGATAAAGAAACAAAACAGACTTTAAAACTGGAAACAAAAAATTAAGAATACAGATTGATAAGAATGATAATGATAAAGTAAAGAGAAATTAAAATACAATGGACAAAATTTTTAGAATATTTATTGAAAATTTGTTTTTTTTTTACAAAAGTTAATGTTAAATTTTTGTTGTTTTATTTTGTAATGCAAGTTCTTTAAATGTTTGTTTTTTTGTTATATTTTTGTAACGTAAGTTTTTAATTAAATGTTAGTTATGTTTGATGGTTTATAATTTCGAAAAAGTACTGTAAACTGTTCTGACGTTTATTATAGCAAAGAATTTTCAAGTACATATTATATTTTGATACTTAAATTTAACCATAATAGACATTTGATGCCAGAGACCCATTGCTTTGGAACATTATAATTTATTTTAGAACTCTTTAATATTAGTGAAACGCGTGTAGTTTCCTACTATTATACCTAAATAATAATAATAATCTCTATTTATTTTTGAAAATAAACAAAGATTTGGTTTCTCCATTAAATTTGCTCCTTCTCCTCTTTCACCTAGTAACATTTTCCTTTCTCTTTCCTACGGTGTAACTATGCATTCTTCTCTCATAAAGTTTTACTTTTTCTAATCTTCCCCACACGGTCTGCATTTTTCATTTTCTTATCATTCAACCAATACTGTGTTTCTCCTTCTTCATTCCGCGTTCGAAATTCCGCTATCATCCTTTTCTCCTGGATGTTCCTTTCATCCCATGGATATCTCGGTTTCTGCTTAGTTATTAAATACTTATATTTTTGATTATATTTACTATTTTGTACCTTTGTTCTTGTTTTTGTTTCTGGGTACCTTTTTCACTTCGATATTCTTTCCATTTCTATATTCTTTCCTTCTCCTCTAAGCCATTCTACCTCTTTTCCTTTCATAGCCTACTCTTTCATATAGTAGTAACCTTCTCTCCTCCTGTCCATGATTTATCCTAAACAACTTTATCTGTTTGTAAGACTTGTAAGGAATCACATTTTCTTTTCTACGTTTTATCTTGTCTTCATATCTAATCGCTTTTTTTCCCCGCTACTACTCTTATCTTTTCTAAATTCATTTCTTATTCTACTATATACCAAGGTGTTTTTCTTTCTCTTATCCTAATGTCCTTTTCCAATATCTCTCTTGTAATCTCTCTAATATTTTCCACTCATTCCATCTCGCATCATTACGTTTACTCTTACCTAAAGCCATTTTTTTTTTTATTTATATAATTTCCAAACATTCTTTTTCCCAACCCCACACTTGTCCAAATATTTTATTTCCCTTTTGAGCCTAATTTTGTATGTGTCCTTCATTTTTATTATCGTACCTAATTATATAACCCAAATATTTCCACTCATCCACACTATCTATCCCACAACAAAATATACTTTTCCTACTCTTATTAGTTCTCCCATTTTTTTTCATTCCTGATCACCACTACATCATCTACATATGCCAGTAACCATACCTTTATTTTACCCATCACCACCCCCCTCTTTGATTTCTTTTTAACTCATTCTCCAAATCACCATTAAATATTAAAATATGTTTGCGCTCAGCGGACATCCCTGCCTTATTCCCTTGTTTGTCCAAAATGCCCACCCAAATCTCTTTTCACTCTTATTCTAATCTTTGTTTCCTGATATATCTCCTTAATTGCATTCACTAAATATTCACTTATATTCTTTTCCAAAACCTCCCACATGATTTTACCTGTCCACATTGTCAAAAGCTGCCTTTATATCCAGAAAAAGCGCATACATTTCCCCTCCTTTTTTCTGTTTTCTTCGTTTTATTATCTGTTTTAAAATGTAAATGTTATCTACCGTTTTTTCTTCTTTTTTCTAAAAGCCTGCTTCACAGTCCCACAAAATATTTTTTTCCTCCGTCTCTTTTCTAAACTTTTTTTATTATCTCCCCGTAAACTTTATTACTTGTGTTTGTTATGTTCCCCCATATAAATTTTCTATTCCTTCTTTTCCCCTCCTTTGTATATTGGACAATAACTGAAACAAAATACATATAGTGGTTCACTAAAAGAAATATATTAAAAAAGAACATTTATGATTATCAGAGTGCTCTATAGAATCATAACAAAAGCAATAATACATAAAATCAAAGGATTTGCTTCTTAATAACAAATTAGAAAAAGTGCTCTCATTAGTAAAAAAGAAATATTGCTCGTTCATTGTTCGGGCCAAATTCTGTAACATGGCTCCAGACACAACCCCGGATTTCCACGTACAATTGTGGCAGCCATATTTTGTTATCTTGTCCTTATCTTGTTTTTGCATTGGATTTAGGAAGTTCCGATGAAAGATGAACAGGGGCACGTACAGGTTGTGGAATTATTGCGCTCGGCGTTGGCAATAAAAGATCAATTATATTGATTCTAAAATCATAAAGATTGATCCTGTTACCTGAGTATTTATTATACACAAAAATCATGAATTCAACAAAAACATTTGTAAAACGTGTATGCCGGCTTTTTATACCATCTCAAAATTTTTCGGTAGCAAGAATTATAAGACAGTCTTTACGATCCAGTCCCGACATGTACACTCATGAAATTTAAAACTTGGACACCACAATTTCTGTAAACAAAAGTTTGCACATTGTGAAGCGGGCTTAAGGGTATCATTTACAATTCTAACAGCAGGTAGTCTCAGCAGGGGTTATCTTATAGAAGACACGTTTTAGAAAATAGGTAATTTACGTTGCTTACTTAATTTTTTCTTTAAAGAATATATTTGAAGGTATCGCTAATTAAACACCATAGCTCGATTAATTATCGAATCAAAATTTTGTTTAGGAAATGTTTACAAAATAAAATTAGAAATAATTTTGATTTAAAAAACGTCTACAAGCAATAACTTTTAAATTAAATCAAAAACTAAACATGGTTATTTGGGTTGACTGATTATTACTTATTTTTAAATAAATCTAACCTACTAATTATTGTAAGTTATTAAAAAAATCATTAAACTCTCTATTCATAATATTTAGTCCTTACAAAATGTATATTTTATGACGTTTCATTTTTTTCTGTAGTTAATATAAAAAGTGAAAATAAAAACTAAGGCAATTCTTATTGTCAACGTATATATTTAGTTTTTTGACAAGAATTTATTACATAATTATAATTAAGATACCAAGTTATAGTTTAAAATTAAATGAAAACTTTTTTTAAATAAAGGTATTACTATATAAATAAATATAAGAAATCAATAATGGGTGTGACCTCCATTATTATTGATACATTCTTGGAGGCGTCTGCTCATTGACGCTATCAAGGTATCAATATAATTAATATTAATCGTTTCCCATGCGGTATCAATGGCTGCAATTAGTGCATTACGGTTTACTGGTATAAAATTTGGCCCTTGTTGTCTTCGGATAACAGCAAGTATTCGAGCCCAAACATTTTCGATAATGTTAAAATCTGGGCTTTTGCTGGCCAGGGTAACAGCTCCAAGTTATTTTCTCGTATCCAATTGCGCACAACCCGCGAAGTATGAATAGGGGCGTTGTCCTTTAACAACAAAAATACATTATGAAAATGTTAATTCAACAGATCCCGAACTATTTTTGGAGAAAGTATAGTGAAATAAGAATACTTACTTGTTGGAAAATATAATCTTCGTCTGGATAAAACACTTCGACTGAAGGTTTCATAATAGTTTCCAAAATATCTAAATACGCAGCAGAATCAAGACGTCCATCGATAGCCCAACAAACTCCTGGACCCCGCGCGCTAACCCAACCCCACATTCACAGAAAAATAACCACTTCGTTTTTTAGGACATATGTGATTATTTTCGTAACGAGTTCCTTCCATTCTAAAAACTTTTAGTGGTCCATCGTTGCGGCTATTGAACGTTTTTTCGTCGCTAAAAATCACTCGATTCCAAAATTCCAAAGGTTCGTTCACATATCGCCTTGCAAATTCCAGACGACGTCTCATATTTTCGTCACTGAGAACTTCTTTCGCAGCAGCATTATACTTCTTTATTCCCATCTCCTTTAATCTTTTTGTGCAGTTATACGGCATCCGGGAAAATGTATCTGCTATAGCCCTGGAGTATGTAGCAAATGGTTGTTCTGTTACGTAATGAAACAACTCGAGATCTTGAGCACGTGTAGATACTTTAGGTCTACCACTTCCGATGGCTCTTTCCAAAGTGTGTTCAAGATTCCATTTTACTCGGTAATGCCCTACGGTGCTTTTTGGTATATCTAACATACGTGAAATTTCACGCACGCTACGGCCCGCCGCTAATTCCGAAACAATCCGCGCTTTCAAATCAGCACCGAGATGAGGTGGCATTTTCACAACACTTGAAATTTTAAACTAAAATGGAATTTACATTTCTTACTTTATTTATTGGTTCACACTACCCTTCTCAAACAGTAGGTAATTGTTTATTTATTACATACTTCTAATGACCAATGTAACAACCCTTAGAGCAATATGACTCAAAGGAAGTAAATTAAACAAGCAAGGATATTCTATTGTTATTGAAACTTATTCATAAAGTAAAAGCCATTTCCTTATAATGCTAATGGACAGGATTTTCTTTTAAGTATTAAGATTACAATAGAGGACTTATAAACTTTCGAAAATATCTAATTATAAATATTTACACTGCAATTGCGCTTTTCCTTAATAATTTCTTAGCAATAACATACACGTTCTTGGTTTTAAGTTGTCATAAATTTGATATGATATAAATTTGTGTTTCTAATATTACATCACAAACTAATCTTTATTCGCCAAAAAATTGTTGCTTAAGTTGTAAAGCTTCGTACACACCTGAACAACAAACCGAGCAACAAACATAACAACGAACCGAAAGTCAAACAGAACGACAAACGATCTTTTATGATTTCCACAATCCGAACAACAAACGGAACGTTTGTGCTGTTCCCATAATTATTTTCAGTAGTTTTCAGTTTATATATTTATTATTGAGAAGAGAAAATTGCGGAAAACAAGAAGATAGTGCCAACCAAATTTTTACGCACAAAGAAGAGTAAAAATTATAATTTACTTCGCTTTTTTTTATTTTGGAAATTTCCCGCCCAAATGATGCTAATAGGGACATCATTTTTTCTTGCATTCTTAAACACTGATTAATTTAAAACATTTTTCTTCTGTCAACTCCATAATATTACCTAAAACACAACAAACCCACAAAAGGGAGGACAAAAATAAATAATTTAATTCTCCCGCATAAGTTTGTTCGCCGTTTTGTTTAGATTCGTCCAAACCTGCAAACGCATTCGCGCGCATTTTCTTTGATGTCGGAGAAAAACCGACAAGTTGCGGGAACGCCGCAAACCGTTCGTGGAACAATCAGGACTTGCGAATCTGTTCTAAAATTCGTACGTAGCACCGTCCAAATTAATGTTCCGATTGCCGTTCGGTTCGTTGTTCTGTTTGTTCCTCGGTTTGTTGTTCAGGTGTGTACGAAGCTTTACAATAAGCATATTAATATGAACTATATCTTATGAAAGGAGAGTTATGTAACTATAATTAACGACTTAACGTTACGTTAGTAGATTCCATTTACTATTTACACATATTTTCTTGGAACATTCGATAATTAACTATCGGGATATGATGACCCTATACTTCGCAGGTTGTGCGCAACTGGATACAAGCAAATAACTTGGAGCTGTTACCCTGGCCAGCAAAAAGCCCAGATTTTAACATTATCGAAAATGTTTGGGCTCGAATACTTGCTGTTATCCGAAGACAACAAGGGCCAAATTTTATACCAGTAAACCGTAATGCACTAATTGCAGCCATTGATACCGCATGGGAAACGATTAATATTAATTATATTGATACCTTGATAGCGTCAATGAGCAGACGCCTCCAAGAATGTATCAATAATAATGGAGGTCACACCCATTATTGATTTCTTATATTTATTTATATAGTAATACCTTTATTTAAAAAAAGTTTTCATTTAATTTTAAACTATAACTTGGTATCTTAATTATAATTATGTAATAAATTCTTGTCAAAAACTAAATATATACGTTGACAATAAGAATTGCCTTAGTTTTTATTTTCACTTTTTATATTAACTACAGAAAAAAATGAAACGTCATAAAATATACATTTTGTAAGGACTAAATATTATGAATAGAGAGTTTAATGATTTTTTTTAATAACTTACAATAATTAGTAGGTTAGATTTATTTAAAAATAAGTAATAATCAGTCAACCCAAATAACCATGTTTAGTTTTTGATTTAATTTAAAAGTTATTGCTTGTAGACGTTTTTTAAATCAAAATTATTTCTAATTTTATTTTGTAAACATTTCCTAAACAAAATTTTGATTCGATAATTAATCGAGCTATGGTGTTTAATTAGCGATACCTTCAAATATATTCTTTAAAGAAAAAATTAAGTAAGCAACGTAAATTACCTATTTTCTAAAACGTGCTTAGTGTAATGATTCATTCTACAGTCCTTCTATAAGATAACCCCTGCTGAGACTACCTGCTGTTAGAATTGTAAATGATACCCTTAAGCCCGCTTCACAATGTGCAAACTTTTGTTTACAGAAATTGTGGTGTCCAAGTTTTAAATTTCATGAGTGTACTTTATACTCCACAATCGCTTGTGATTTCAATTTCACTTCCCCACGTTTACTCCAGACTTCCAACGAGAGTAGAACTGAATTCCGTGCTTATAAATGTCACGTCCCGCTTATAATGCCATTTTTCTATTATTATACCATTTGATTCATCGCATTTTTCAATGACTTCACCCTTGCGACTTTTTTCTTCATAACTTACACAGTTTTTTTTCAGTTGACTTGGAGAGTGCCGGTACAAAATTCTTACGTTGAAGTAAAGTTGATGCCAGAGAATGGCTATTATAAAAATTGTCTAAAAACAACGCATGCCCTTAATCTAAATGGTCTTGCATCAAACTACATTAGCAGCATGACCAACACCACTTGTTATATCGGTTCTGCCAAGACATAAATTTTTATCCCGTATTTATGCCGTTTGCCAAGCAAGTACTGGCAAAAGCTCAAACAACCCCTCCATGATAACATAGATTCATCAATGGACAGCTCCCTACACGGAGAGTAGACCTGAAAGATACAATTCATGGAGTATCTGTATACTGGTAAAAAAGTGAACTTACGTCCATCATTTTTTCGTTGAAGTAATCAAGAATGGGTCTAATTCTATATAATTTGTCGCCTGGATTAACTTCACCTACTGCAGGATTCCTTGCGAAGTGCAAACATCTCAGAACTAACATAAAACGATTTCTCCCCATAAAATCCGAAAAGCACTTCAAATTAAATAATCGGTGTTTTCGCTAATAATCCTGTATTCGATTTGTTCTTATTGTTCCCATATGCAGAATAAGTCCAAAAAAAACACGCAATTCTTCTGCAAAACATGGTTCTCAGCAATAACTACGTGGTCTTATTTTCTACCAAAAAGGGTGACTGAACATTTACTAGTATTAATAAAGAGTTGATGTTTTTTAGAAGAGTTGTAAATTTCTTGAAATCTTTATTTACGAGGGTGGTCCACTAAAGTAACCTCCGTTTTGAAATACAAATTAAACCAGTAAAGGTACCAAAATTGTATTATATACATCTTCAAACTACAGCTTTTTTCTACTTTTCTATATAATTGCCAAACAAATTCAGACACTTATTATACCTTCTTACAGTGTTTGAAATGCCGCCTGCAAAAAATTCTGCCACCTGGGAACGTACTTTACAGCGTTTTGAAGCGCTTCGTCACTTTCAAACCGCTGTGATGCAAGCCACCGCTTCATGTACTGAAATAGGTGAAAATCACTAAGTGCCAAGTCCGGGCTGTAGGGCGGGTGGTTAAAAACGTCCCATTTGAATTTGCCCAAAAGTTCACTTGTTCTTGCTGAAAACGTTTGGTGAGCTTTCGGTGGGTTGCTTGGAGAAGCAGTATGTCCCCATTGCGTTGGCTACTTTCCGAGGCGACAGAATTTTTTGAAGACGGCATTTCAAACACTGTTAGAAGATATGGTAAGTGCTTGAATTTGTTTGGCGATTACATAGAAAAGTAGAAAAAGCTGTAGTTTTAAGATGTATATAATAAAATATTTGTACCTCGACTAGTTTAATTTTTATTTTAAAGCGGAGGTTACTCTGTAGTTTTATGATATCTTCATTGTAGCGATCAGCTTTAATGGTTCTAAATAGTCATCCGCGTATGTGATTGTACTACAATGTTGGACACAGTTGAACATGTTAATATAAGTATAAATGTTGTTAAATATTGGCTCTAGTACCAATCCCTGAGGCACTCCAGAAATAGCATTTAACAATTGGATGAAGCATTGGCAAAACAAACTACTTGTTTGTGATTGTAATATAGCTCGTTAATAATTTAATTGTTTTTATCTATACTAATATAGTGTAAGATTGCTATGAGCAATTTATGATTAATAATATCCAACGCCTTAGAATAACCAAGTAGTACAACAACTGCTCAGAAAGCAGTTTTCAAATATTCTTGAGATAACAGGGAGAATACTGTTAGGTTTAAAATTTTTAATTTCTGAAGCACCTGGTTTTCTTATAATTGATGTAGTTTTAGCAATTTTTCAAGTTGACGGAAAAACCCAGATAAAATAACAGAGTTAACAATATGGCGTAAATAATGTAAAATAAACGGACAACACAACTTAACCGTATACAATGTAATACCGTCATAACCACCTGTGCTAGATAAAATTGTTTTCAACGCATTTTCAACCTCAAGTTCCGTTGTGATGCATTTGGATACAGACTGTTGATATACAAATTTATAAGATCTGGATCGGACCCATCAGACAATTGAACAGAGGAAAAGTGTAGATTTACTAGTTCAGGATCAATAACACCTGTGGAAATGTGGCTTACTTGTTTTTAGGATATTTTCATTATCAAAACACAATGGGAACTAAAAAACGTTTTACTTAATAATTTCTAAAATTTAACCACACATACTAAAAATATTTCAAAATATGTTTATAATGAACGAGGTCCGATTTTTTTTTTTAGTTGTATTAATATTTTAAAAGAACAGAGTTTAAGTTCAATCGGTAAAGAGGCGTAAGTTTAATTTTTTTTTATTTGAACTAACAATAATAATATTTAAAAGTAGTTGTATTTAATTTATTTAATATTGTAAAATGCAATTCGTTAAATTTACCTTTATTATGTTTATTTTTAGTCACCTTTTTAACAATATATGCATGCAACACGATTATTTTAAAAAATTTGGTAGATTTTATAATTGAAAAGATTAACTTGATTAAAATGATATACTGACTGATTAGCATCTGCACTTTATAACTATATGAAATTGTTAAGTGGTAACCACAATTTGCTACTCGTATTAACTGTTTCATAAGACAAAAAATAAATAATTAAATGAGAAATATTTAACATTTAATTTTTATAATAACTTTTCAAGTAATTTATACATGAACGCATGACCCAACATGCAAACACCTTTTAAATTAATTACCTTGCGTAACTTGATTGACATTAATTTAATTTTTGAATACGCATAAAACATAAATCGTGTATATAATTATTTTTCAAAGTACAAATAAATTTTCTTAAAATTAATACAGATGTGTCACTGACCTTTGTGTTATGGTAGAATTCAAAGTTTTGTTTACGTAAAAATTTCTTTTATTTTATAATTTTTAGCGATGATATAGCTTTTAACACATACTTGATAGTAACGGGATTATTTTAAGAAATTACGTAGCAATTAAAATTGTCTTAATCTTTACATTTTTATTTTCAATGTGAGCACCGAAGTGCTTCGACCTGGTATTTTGCAAATCCCAAAATTAGTTTTGCCAATATTTATAAGGGCGTCAAAGGTCTATTTGATAATAAACGTTTTCGACCCCGTTTTCCGAGAACATTTTAGCACAAAAGGCAATTGAATAAAACCCAAAAATTAAATTATCAAAATTAAATAAAGTATTGCCCACAAACGAAAGCTGGTAAAATTCTAAGTGGATAATGGTTATGTGTTTATTGTGTTTCACTGTGAGGTTACCGATTTATTTATATTTTAAAGTTTGATGCAAATGTCACGCAGTGTGATGTTATCCGACCCAGTATATTATAATTTTCGTCGATTATTTCGTTTTTATTAATTTTCTTCATCATGCCTTTTTATGAGTACTTATTATAATAAATTGTTATTTAATCAATTCTTAATCTAATTTGATTGCTTGTTTAGGTACACATGTTTACAAAAAACAAAGTTTTCCACAGGTTTCCTTGGTAGAAAATAAATGTTTTGCGCACAGAAACACACACTAAGTTCTAATTATACCTTTTCTTTGGTCTGTTCTTGTTCTTGTTGGAACGTAACCTTCACGATAAAGATCGTATAAGTAATATTCTTAAAAATAAACTTAAATCTACTTAAAAAACATTATTTATTTCAGAAAAGCAAAATATATTAGGACAATCAAAACAGAGTTATCAAAAAAGTAAATGTGGAAGGAAATTAATATGTGAAGCGAATTGTTATTAATCGACAAATCTCAATATTTATTCATGTTAATATATTCGTAATACTTTGAAAAGCTCATATAGAATATCAATTTTTACTGGAATTCATAAAAGATAAAAATTAACATACCTATTTGTTCATTAACTAATCAAATAATTATATATTTTTTGTATTAAACTTAAATGATTAAAACGCGTTGTTTAGAAAAATATTATGCTGTATAAACTTGTAATTGTTTTATTTATTTTTAATTTATTAATTAAATGGTTTTTGTACTTAATCATTCTATTTCAAGTTATTGGGAAATATTGCTGGGTAATCGTACGTAAACCTACGTAAAAAATTGATTTAATAATCATGTTTGTCTAGACCTACTCTTACTACGCTTTTTAATTGAAAACCGAAAAGGTTTGTTAATAATTTTAAAATAATTTCTCGTTAATTAATCTGTTCATTTGTACGCTATAATTGATTTTCGTCGTGTTTATTTTTAAAACGTTCTTATTCGGTTTACAAATTATATTTTCAATTTTGTGTTTCTTTAAATTATGAAGAATTCAATAATTTTACAAATGTTTATAAAATTATTTAACAATTAAAAATTTGGTTGTACAAAGCAGTTTAGTAGAATTTTATTTTTTAAGGGTAATAAATATACACTTTCTTATTATAACAACTTTCTAACTTATTAACTTTATTAAATAAAATTTTTATAAATTTTTTTATCGTATTTTGTCACGTCGCATTTGGCACCCAACGCGGGGCTGTTAATAACTTGGTTTAATACGGTGAAAAACAACTTTATTTTTAATAAATACGTTATTGTGCCACTTTATATTAAAACCACAATCGTATAATGATATCGAAATTAAAATGAATCAATCGATTCGATTCCATTACAGTAATTGACACGAATGCGTTTCTAAAAATTAAAACGAAACCAAGATTATTAAAAATCAATTTTTTAAGGCTCTACTTAAAACAATAAAGGTTATAGGATTCATATTAACCAATTTATGTCGTTTTTACGTAGATACTTCTTACGGTTGACTACTTTCAATTTTAAAACCTATAAAAGAAAACGCTACCGCTCTCCAAATAAATCTAATCTTCTGTATGTATAGAATTCTAAGCAGCTATACATAATTTGATAAATAAAAAATGCGTTGGATATTGTGTCAAAAGAAATTTATATTTCGACACGAACCAATACCGCCATCAGTTTTTAAAATAAATACAAATTGACAAAAATAATTCAATAACTTCAACATTTACATAATTTAATTTTAAAGAACGTGCATTTTAATAGAGAGTAGTGATGCAGTGTTAGTTGCATAAATTATAACACTCATTCATTTTAGCTCACTTGAAGAAAAAGGGAGCACGTAGTGCTAAAATCAAGGGTAACAACGGATTTATGTTTAAATTTTAAGAAGGATAAAACATATCTTTGCAACTACCTACGTATTTGAATAAAACATTCTATATGTGAAACCTTTACATAATTTATGTTTTGTTTTATTTTTAGTAGAAAAGAACCACTTTCGTTTATGACATGTAATTTATAGCGAAACATAAAATGCCCAAAAACCAACCCATTGTATTAAAGTTTACAAATTCATTATAAGCGTATAGAGTGGACTTTGCAATAAAAGCTTCGAATCTATCAAAAACCACTTGTTTTGTAAAGAGTGCTCTTTAAAAGTATCTTTGTAGGTATAAGTACGTACTTGTAATTTCGTAAACTTTACACTAACCGAAAAAATTGATTTTTTTAAAGCAATTAATTTTCTGTTTGAGTTTCATTTAGCGACAGGATATCTTATTTATTTACGTAAGAGAAAAGTTTAATATAACCTATTCGATGTCAAATTTCGAAGAAAATTTCCGTTTTAGGATTGTACATTGATGGGCATTATTTCGAAACTTCATTAGACGACAGCAACATCCGAAAATGCTTTGTTATTTGCAAAATCGAAGGTTTGCTCGTATTATAGAGAAAGCTCTGTCAGTAGTCGAGTAACGTCATTTTGAACGCTGTCACTACTTTTTATTTTCCGTGTGCATCTTTTGACGTTTATTGTTTTAAAATACGGTTTTATTCGTTCACATCGTTTTTGTTGTAACAAATTTTAATCCGATGATTTTATATTTGGTAAAGAAAAAAAAAAAGAAAATTAAATTTTAAAAATTTCCTTCCACATGATTTTTGTAATGATCAATTTTAGGTTTTATATTGTTGTGGTTTGGTTTAATTTTAGTTTTCAATTAACAGTTATTTGAAGTAATAGGTACTAGAGTACAATCAAAACCTTAAGACACCAGCGCAAAACGCATTTTTAAACTAGACGAAGATGTTGTAATGATTGGAAAGTGACACATACGAGGATGTATTGATATCTAGTTAGCCTAGACCAGTTCCTTGCATAAACAAAATATTGCGTTACCATAGCAACGAACAATAACTTATTAGAAGTGTCAGTGTAAAGTTTGACGTCAAAAAGTAAACCAGAGTCACGCAATAAATTAAATGAAAAAGATGTCCACCGAAATTGTGAAAATCGAAAATTTGGAGTATCGAGCCATCATCAAGTACCTGTATTTAAAAGGGTTAAGAGGTAAGCAGATTTACGAAGATATGCTTAATACCCTTGGTGATCAATGTCCTTCGTATGCGACCGTCAAAATTGGAATGCAAGCTTCAAAAGAGGTAAATTTTCCATTGAAGATGATGACCGATCAGGAAGGCCAGTTTCTGTGTCAGTCCCCGAAAATATCGATGCAGTTCATGACATGATTTTATCAGACCGTCGAATTGGGCTAAAACGGATATCTGAAGCACTGAATATTTCATACGAACGCGTTCATCATATGGTTCACGTCAATTTGGACATGAGAAAAATTGCTGCAAAATGGATCCCCAAATGTTTGAATGTTGACCAAAAGCGTGCAAGGGTAGAAGCATCGCGTTCGATCTGTGCTCGATTTGAAAACGATGTAGACTTCTTAAACCGAATTGTTACTATGGATGAGACTTGGGTACATTTCTACGATCCAGAAACAAAGCAACAATCGATGGAATGGCGACACTCTGGTTCTCCAAGACCTAAGAAGTTTCGTGTCCAAAAATCTGCTGGAAAAGTTCTTGCTTCAGTTTTTGGGATTGCCATGGAGTAATCATGATTGATTTTTGGATAAGGGTAGAACAATAACTGGAGATTACTATTCGACATTACTGACCACTCTACGGGAAAATATTAAAGAGAAAGACGCGGAAAGCTATCCAAAGGTGTTTTGTTTTTGCAGGACAACGCCCCTGCACACAAATCTCATGTTGCCATGCAAAAATTCGTGATTTAGGGTTTGAATTACTAGAACACCCCCTTATTCACCCGATTTGGCTCCGTCCGACTATCACCTCTTTCCTCAACTGAAAAAAAGTTTAAAAGGTCGTACATTTTCTTCCAACAAGGAGGTAATAGAAGCTGTGGAGGTCTGGTTTGCAGAGCAAGAAGAAACATTTTGTTAAGGTCTAGAGACGTTGCAGGTTCGCTGTAATAAATGTATCCAATTAAGAGGAGAATATGTTGAGTAATAAAATATTTTGACATTGAAATTTTGTTTGGTTCTATAGTAGGCTAAGAATTTTTCAATATATCCTCGTATATTACTACTGCGCGCCCCTAAAAACATAAGTTTCCAGCTGATCATTCTGTTTATAACCTCTTTGTTTTTACGACGTACCAAATTTGTTTATTAGTTCTACAGAACAGTTTTTTAAACTAGATGAATATAATAATAATAATAATAATTTTATTAATCCAAACTGATCACATTGTGATATTAGACATGTTAAACTAAAACAAATAAATGTTTATACAATCACACAAAATAATAATACAAAATTAACTAATTTCAAACTTGTAATCAAAAAACTTGTGAACAGAATAGAATGCATTTTCTAAGAGGATATTCTTAATTTTTCTTGCAAACACGTTCTGACTTTTTAATTTGTTGATTTAATGAATTATATAGTAATGCTCCCATATAGCGAAAATTTGATTTGAAAAGCTCTAGTTGATGTGCTGTATATTGCATATCCGTGACGCGTTGTGTAATCATGATATTTATTTTGAGGTGTACAAAGTTGTATATTTTGTTTAAAGTTTCTAAAATAAAAATATTTGGTAATGTCAGTATGCGGTGTTCTTTGAATGTTAATCTACAGGAGTTACTAGATTTCATTTTGAACATACAAGGAACAGCGCGCTTTTGAAGTATAAACGCTTGATGAGCTGATGGTGTGGATCCCCAATAAATGATACCGTATGGTATTATCGATTCGAAACAAGCATGATAGTAGGACCTGACCAGTGTAAAACTGCAGATGTAGGGCAATCTTTTAGAGCGAAACAAATAGTTGCACATCTAGTAAAAACCTTTTATTTTCGGCCACCTCTAAAAGCGGCCACCTCTAAAACCGGCCAAGTTTTCTAAGTCAAAACCAATTATACGGAAATATCCATACTTATTTGTAAACTTTCTTAAAAAATACATGTAATTCTACCTCCCATTTCCGACCATACTTAAGTAAGGTCATTAGTAGACACCAGCTTAGCGTTCAAGTAAGTGAGTAATTACCGGTATTTAAGAACGGATTTAAAAATTTGTTTGATTTACAAATGACAGTCATTACAGAGAAAGTGCAATTAAAGGCTCATTAAGCTCACTCCAAAATCGTATTTTGCGTACATAGTTTGACTTATATGTTCAACAGTGTTGTTACATTAGACGTTCAAAAATTTACAATGTCGCTATAAAGAAAACGTTTTGCCTCTTAACCCTGCATCACTCGCGCTTTATTAAATTACGCGAGCACTCGCGCGTGAGAGTTTCTCTCACACAATGATCATTTCAAGTTTCTGTTTAAAGATGTTGTTTCTTTGCAGAAAATAAAACGAAGTTACTTAAGATATTGTGTAGTTTAATCACGTAATACAATCTAAAAAATTGAATTTTGTTAATATACTGAGATACAAATTAATAAAATAATCAATCACTATTATCGTTTACTCCAGAACACGTTGGACATGTAAATGTCGTATGTTCTGTGCAAATAGCAGCATTGCAGCTAACGCATCGTTTTTTGATTTCCTATTCTTCCTTCTGGGACAAAATTTACAAAAATCCGGAGCATCGACTGTAGTTTCTCTAATCTGAGGTAAATTCAAGTAGTCTTTCAACATGGTACGAATTTTAATTGCAGAGACCTGATTGAAGAACGTCGAATCAATAGTGGTTTGATCAAAGATTCCCCAGCTTATTTAGATAAATCCTACGTTCTTCAATGATCCCGGTATTACTTTTATACACATATTGGAGTTTATAGCAGCGACGTCCAAAATTGTAAAAAATTCGAAGGGGCCATCGACAACTAAATCTGGCAACAGAATATGTTGATTTCAACTCGTCCACTACGTCAACGCCCCTTTGGTCAAGTTATAGAATGTGATTACTTCAGGTTTTTTGTAGTTCTCCAGATTGAGGATCTATGTAGTCTCCGGAATGAAATGTAGACAACATCAATACGTTTTTCTGTGGTTTAGGTTTATAAGAAACCAATACGGCATCTCTATGGAAACCAAACATGTTACTAGGTGTAGGTGTCTTCATATTTATGAATATTTGAGGAATTTCCCTCTTGTTTTTTCTTAGGGTGCCAACAATAGTTGTTTTCTTAGCTAACAATTCTTTTGCTAACGGCACCGATGTAAAATAATTGTCTGTTGTGATGTTTCTACCTGTATTCATAATGGGATTTGCTATGCGCATTACAACTGCAAATGCAGAGTTGTCAAGATGAAAAGGTCCATCAGGTTGCCTTCCTGCATATATCTCCATATTACAGGTGTAAAAAATCCTGGAATCTACCAGGGCATATATTTTGATGCCGTATTTCGCCGGCTTATTTGCTATATATTGACGAAATTTACATCGTCTTTCTAACATCTCGTCCACTGTGCAGTACTCTCCAACTTGGTAGTTCACTTGACATTTAGATACAAATTGCTCAAATATTTCTCGAATGGGGAGCTAAATTATCGAATTTCTTTCTATCGTTTCTGTCATTGACATTGTCAAATCGTATTGCTCTTCCTAAAAGATGGAACCTTTCTCTTGACATTGTCAACTTGAAACCAGCAGGTGCAAATATCGAATCACTCCAAAGTTCTTTAGTGTTTACATATTGAGCCTTCCGTACTCCTGCTAAATATAGAAGTCCAATGAAAGCATATATTTCTGTAGTGTCTGTATCTTGGCAATCTCTTTCTCTCGAATAGTTACTTCGTATTTTGGCTAGGTAGATGTTTGTAAATTTCACGATTTGTTCAATAATTTCTTCTGTAATAAACAACCTCCAACATGTTTCCACAGTTTTTGAATTTTTTTGCAATATTTTTGACTCCAGGAAGATGACTGACAATATTTTTCTAGATGTTCGTACATTAGGTCGGAGAGGATGAGCCATCCAATGTGTTACTTTGTCTTTACCAGTGTAGTGATGTATAGATTTGTATACGATATTACCGTCAATCTCATGAACAGAATTTTCAATTTCTGCATCAGATTGTTCGGAATCCGTATAGTGTTCGCTATGTTCACTGGGAGCATCACTTTCGATGTTGTCTCGTCTATTGTCTTCCATAACTTCTTCATCTTGAGGTACTTTTGTCCTGTCCATGGTATATTAGCTAACATTTCTCCTCTTTCCTTCTCTTTATTTAGAATATTCGCTAATTCTACTAATTTTCGGCCCCTACTCATTGTTTACAATCTAAAAAAATATCGCTGCTGTAGTACCAAGTGTATAACTCAAGAACTAATTTTCTTACCAATATTATTTATTTCAATCAAATAAATTGTATGCTACGCTAAAACTCGCGTGATGAGAGAAACTCTCACATTGACTTGCAAGGAATTGACAACAAACAGATGTATAATACAAATATGTACTAAATCACGCACGCACTAAAGCATATTGTTAAAGACAGTTACAAAGTCAGCTAGAAGTGGGGGTAACGCCATAGTCGAATAACTCTTCGTAAAATTTTCAAATTCTTAGGGAGCGTGAGAGAAACTCTCATAGCGCGAGTGATGCAGGGTTAAAGAGAAAATTGACATAATTGTGGAAAGTGAAAATTCAACACCACTGCTAGAAAGTTGGCTGAAAAATTTAGTGTTGGAAGAACACAAGTTAACGATATTTTAAAAAACAAATGTGATTTTAAAAGCAATTTGAAAAGGTTCCAATACAAAGCAGAAAAGAAAATTTCCTAGAACTGAAGGTTTAGAAATTGACCGAGTACTTTACAATTGGTTTTGTAAAGCTAGGAAAAAAATATCTCTATATCTGGACCTTTAATAAAAGAGAAAGCATTGGAAGTTGCGGAAAATTTAAAATGACAGATTTTAAAACTTCAAATGGGTGGTTTGAGAAATTTTGTCAAAGACATAACATAACCTTTAAAATAATTTGCGGGAGTCAGCTGATATTAACCTGGACACTGTTAAAGCTTGGAAAGCAAAGCTGTCAGTAATATTGAAGGAGTATTCACCCAAAATGTGTACAATGCTGACGAGACCGGACTTTTTACATTGCGATGCCAAACAAAACGGTTTCTTTAAAAAACGATAGTTGTAGCTGCAAATCAAAGATTGACAATTTTATTTTGTACAAATATAGAAGGTGATAAGGAAAATCCGTTAATCATTGAAAAGTAAACACCCAAGATGCTTTAAAGGCTCTCATAACAACAAATTGCCCTTAGACTGGGTATCTAATAAAAAAGCTTGGATGACGGTAGAGATTATGACTTCCTGGCTAAAAAAATTTGATAAAAAATTAAAAAAAGAAGATAGAAAAGTCTTATTATTTCTGGATAATTCCACGTCACATCCCTATGTGACTTTTGAAAATGTGAACATTGTTTTTCTACTCCCAAACACCACATCCCATTACCAGCCACTGGATCTAGAAATGATTCAAAACTTTAAAATGGTCTACAGAAAGTTTTTAATCAAAAGGCTGCTAACATTCACAAATACCAAAAGTCCTTTTAAAGATGCGGAAAAAGTATCAATTTAGCCAGCGTTTTAGTTTGAATATAAGTAGCCTGGAAAAACGTTTCGCTTATTACAATTGCTATATGTTTTGCGAAAGCAGGATTCTTAGAAAGGTCCTGCAAGAAGATTTCGATGAAGGAGACAAAATTCCACTACCTCAGCTTTTTCCCTGTACCTGTTACTAGAAAGTAATCAACGTGTAAGCCTTGAAAATTATGCATCTATTGATTGTGATATGTTGACCGAAAGCCCCAATTTAGGTATTTAAGATATAATCAGTAAATTGAACTATAGTGAAGGCTGTGATTCAAACAATGAAAGTGGTGCAGAAGAATCCGAAGTTTTTACTCTATTCCATTATTATATCGTCTAATTTTTTCAATATTGCATCAGCACGTTTATAGTTATTTTTGAATGCAGATATATAGTACCCTATAGCAAACCGCATTATGTTCTATACTTAAAAAGATTCTGATAAACAACTTATAGAGATAATTTTTTCCTCCCAATAACGGCCACCTCCATATAACGGTCAATTTCGGCAGCAATTTTTAGTGACCGCTATTTAAAGATTTTCTGTAGTTTAAAGCATGAAACTTGAGTAACAGTTTTGTCATTTATCTTTATTAGTTGACTAGATTTAATACTAGATTTTGTTGACGCAAATTGCATTGTTGGGTTTTAATTGAATTTAGTACCAGTTAAGTAAGACGATACTGAGTCTAGATTGCACGTCAAGTTGGCACACATTTCCTCCTCTGTTTGACCAGTGGAGATGATTGTTATGTCATCGGCAAATAAACAGTAAAAATCAAGTGAGATAATAGCTCATGTCATTTATGTATAGTAAAAATAATAATGGCCCAAGAACACTACCTTGCGGAATACCTGTTTTTAGTCGCAGTTCAGAAGTTTGCAGTATCCATTACATTCAACAAATTGTTTTCTATTACGCAAATATGATTTTAATAGGTTATTAGATTTATCACAAAAACCTAGGATATTTAATTTTTCTAATAAAATATTATGGTCAACCAGATCAAACGCTTTAGACAAATCAATAAAGGCCGCCATTGTTTTATTACCTAAGTCTACGTTATCATATATAAAATTTAATATTTATGCCATGGACGTTATTGTTGAATGTTGTTCCCGATCACCATGTTGTTCTTTTAAAAATATATTATGTTTTTTAGCATACGAGATTATTGGTACTGATGTGTTTTTTTGGAGTAGTTTTGTAAATAACAGCAATAACGAAATTGCACGATGTTCATTGTTTCTTGGGTCTCATTTTTTAACACACAAACAATCTTTGATATTTTTAAAGATCAGAAAATGAGTTCTTAATTAAACATTTATTAAATATATGACAAAGGGTCTTACATGGAGGTGAGAGAATTGTTGTAATAGAAAAAATTGGAGAATTATTTGAGCCCACTAAATTCAATTTTTTAGACCGTGGATAGAGTCGATCAATTCTTTCTTAATAATTAAAATTAAAATATTGTGTAATTGTTTGCCTTGATTTTGGAGAAGAATTCGAGTCTAGAACCTGATGTAGTATCTATAGATTGACTAACATTAACAAAAAGTTATTAAATTCGTTTCCAATGATAGCCTGATCAGTTATCCAACCTTATTAATTAGTATTTCAGTTTGACATTTGGAACTAGGTTTGTTGATGGTATTTACCGGAAATTTTAATTGTATTCCACACCACCTTATTTTTATTGTGAGCATTTACTACTTGGATATAACGAATAAATGGAAGTTTGTATGGTCTTCGTCTGAAAATTCTTCTTAAACAAGTCGATAGTACTAAGATACATTCGGTGATTACCCAGAGAAATTGATCAAGATTTTTCAATAATTTGTTTTTTCTTAAATAATTTTTTTGTTGTTTTAATAGTTTTTGGTTTTGTTTATATTTTTTATTTTTTGTTGGAAATTTTCAATTTGAATTTTATTATTATATTCGAAATGAAGTATCTAAAAATTTATTATCAAAATGTAAGAGGTCTTAGAACTAAGACCAATGAATTATTGTTATCTGTCGCCGAGGACATATCGGAAATTATTGCGATTACTGAATCTTGGTTAAATGATTCAATTTTAATAGAGAATTATTTAATGCAAGATATTCGGTGTTTAGAGCTGATAGAACATCGACTGAGAGAGAGAGAGGCGGTGATGATTAAAATTTGAATAAAATCTAGACAGTAGTTTTTGTTTTTGCCTGTTGTTTCCATAGCATATAGTAACAATAAATTTGAAGTATTAGACCATTTAGTAACTGTCAAGTTTGCAAATTGTTGTTGTTTCTTCACAATTTCATTCTGAACTTGAAAACAATGCCGATAGTACGTCAACATCAACATTTTGTCCAATTAAGTGATTTTGAACGTGGCCGTATTATTGGTATGAGAGAGGCCGGACTTTGGCTAAGAGAAATTGCTCATCGTGAAAACCGAAATGTTTCATCGGTATTGAGATGTTGGTCCAAATGGTCCGAGGAAGGGTTCAACATGGTCGCCGTGGATCTGGACGTCCTCGAAGGACTACAGATTGCGAAGAACGTCGCTTAAGAGTTTTGGCCACAAGAGATAGGTTTTCAACAACTCGATCAATTGCATTTTATTGGATGAAAGGTACAGGACTTAGGATGTCAATGTCATCTGTTTATCGCCGGATAGAATCTTATGGGTTGCGTTCATATCGTCTATTTTATGTCTTCCTCTTACACCACTCCACCGTCTACGCAGACTAGAGTGGAGCAACGAAAGGGTTAATTGGGTGCAAGAATGGCATCAAATTGTGTTTAGTGACGAGTCCCGATTTTGCTTGTGGGCCCACGATGGTCGTAGTTGGGTCAGACGGATACGTGGAGAACGTAAAAATCCAACATTTTCTGTGGAACGCAACACAGCCCTCACTCAAAGAGTTATGATATGGGGTGCAATATGTTATGGTAGCAAAACACCCTTGGTTTTTATTAACGGCAACCTTAACGCAGCTGGTTACATTGCTAATGTGTTACAACCAGTTGGCCTTCCATATCTTCAGAGGCTGCAAAATCTCATTTTCCAGCAGGATAATGCGCGCTCTCATACGGCAAGGGTTACAACACGGTTTTTGGAAGAATCTATCATTGCCGTCCTCCCATGGCCTGCTCGGTCGCCAGATTTGTCGCCAATTGAACAAAGTATGGGATATGATTGGTAGGCGACTGGGTAATTTACCGCACTCTCCAGGTAATTTACACGATCTTCAGCAACGGATTCAAGAAGCTTGGGATGATATACCACAAGCAGCTATAGATTACTTGATTGATAGCATGCTAAACCGTCTAGATGAGTGCATTACAAATAGTGGCGGAGCAACTCATTATTGAAAAAACTTTTTAAACTTTTGTTCTCTTGTTTTTAAATTTTAATCATCACTTTGTTTAATGAAAATAGACGTTTCCTAAAAATTTCAGTAAAATCGTTTAACAACTTCTAGGTGTTGCAATTTTTTGGAAGTGTGTATATAATAGTAAACTGATTATTTTGGGAGATTTTAATTTACTTAATTTTAATTTATATAATGATACAAGTCTCAATTAGTAATGACAGTCAATCAGAAATCATGCTTAACTTGATGTCAATTTTAATTTGTCTTCCTATAACAATATTGTTAATTGTAGAGGTAAGACATTAGACCTAGTATTATCAAATCTTGGAAATTTGGAGGTTAAATCTGACGCCGACTCATTAATTTCTGAGGACAGTTATCACCCAGTTTTGTGTATTACGGTGGGATCTATTTGTAATCCTTTCACTGTTGCTAAATTGGACAATCAAAATTTAAACGTAGAATAATTTCAATACAAAAATCAAATATCTCGGAAATGACCAAATTTTTTAGATAATTATAATTGGAATAAGTTTTTTCTAATTACCTCAGTGGAAAAGCTACTGAGGATTTTATAAAGTTCTTTTGAAGCAATTAATTTTTATGTTCCAAAACGTACCCTTAAGGCTGAGACCAAATATCCGCCGTTGTTTACTCGAGAAATAATTACCTTATGTAAATTAAAAAACAGATTAGCTAAAAAAGTAAAATTATGACATATTTCAAAGACTAATTTAAAGAAATTAGACGTAGTTAAAAATATCTATCAAAATTGCTTACATTGAGTATATCCGAACCGTGGAACAATCGTTCTCATCAAACCCGAAAAGTCTAAATCTAAGACTCTCGACAAAATGCAATGGAATGATATAAAATATAAAATAAGAGATATTCCTAATGCTTTTGCTAAATTTTTCGAATCAGTGCATAGTCACAAAACTTTAAAATATCAGATAGAAACCGAAAATTTTAATGGCAATAATTTGAATTTCAATTTCGGTAATTAACAACTTAAGGACGTTTTGGAGTCATTTGATGAACTTGGCGCTAAATGCAGCAGTGAACCCGATGGAATTCCGGTGTTTCTTTTTAAGAAATTGAAATGGTCTCTAGCGAATAAATTATTGCACATTTGCAATCTATCATTAATGAAAGGAATTTTCTCGTCTAGATGGAAAAATGTTAAGATTTAAAAAAGGAAATAAAATGAAAATTTCTAACTATAGACCAGTAGCAATACTTAATAGTTCTGCTAAGGTATACAAAAATATTTTTTATAAATTATTATTCAGTAGTATCAAGCAGTCCATCTCACATTGCCAACATGGTTTCCTTAAAGGACGATCCATTGAATCTAATTTACTTCTGTTTTCACAATTCGTTTCTGGTGTTCTTGACGTAGGGGACAGAGTTGATGTAGTGTACGCGGATTTTAGCAAAACATTTGATCTAGTAAATGGATGATCTTTTACTGGATAAATTATCCACTTTAGGCGCAACGAGAGGTGTTTGTAGGATCATGGCCTCCTATTTACAAAAACGTAGAAGTTTTGTTCAGTATATCAACTTTGCTTCAATATCATTTTTTTCAAAATTTGAGGTTCCTCAGGGATAGAAAGTGGGGCCTTTGCTTTTTTTAATTTATGTGAATGACATGCCCAATATTTTTAAATCACATTGTTTAATGTATGCCGATGATTTGAAACTATATAGAGAATTCGTGAATGTATTCGACCTCCAAATTCTGAAAGATGATCTTAACAGTTTGAATGATTAGTGTATTAAGAATAATTTACCTTTAAATTCAATGAAATGTGTGGTTATGAGCATAACAAGAAAAAGAACCTGTAATGTTAACAATAACTGTATCGGTGATGTAATACTGAATAGGGTTTCGATGATGAAAGACTTGGGAATTATTTTCAAAAAAAGACACTCAACGGGTAGAATTAATTCAAAATAGATTTTTAAGGTTTTACTATTTTAAGGTGAAAGGATACTCTTGTCCGACAGATTTCTCTACCGATAATTTACGGCTAACAGCTTCATTTGAATCTCTAGCAACTAGACGAAATCAAATACTTCTGGTCTACCTATACAAATTATGTAATCATGTTATAGACTGTCTTGAATTATTGAGTTAGAATAATTTCCATGTTCCCAGAACGAGTAATTTAAGACATCATAAATTATTTATGATTCCTACAAGTCGCTCTGAGATATTGAAACATTCACCGCTAGTTAGAGCCTGCGAGCTTGCCAATACCCTTGATATCATTAATTTTAATTTAACTTTAACTAGTTTTAAAAACGTTGTTAATTCAATTGTTTTACATAATGTTACATAATGTTAGATAATCTACTGTTAATAGTCAAGATTTTTTTTTAGCAGCAGTTATTTTGACTGAAAATGATGTTTTTGTATTGTAATTGTATGTATTATTTACTGTCTGAGATATACTCTTAAGTTAGTAGTTATGTAAGCCGTTTTGGGGATGATCCTTGTGGCTTTTTGTTTCTTTATAGTATATGATTTATGTTATAGTTTTCGAATTAAATAAATAAATAAATAAATAATAAATCTAATTCGTGTTTAAATTTAAGTCCGACCGCATTCACCGTAAGTACACGTTGTTTTCTTATCTTTCATGGTTGTATTATTTTTAGTTAGGACGTATGCTTTAGCACGTGTCTTGATCTCATTCTCTACGCGTGTATTACTATCTGGATAATTCCTAAGGGTGCTGGAACGATTAGTTAAGAATCCTTGGCTATAAAACGTGACGACTACTACGGTTTCGCCTACTTTGAAACTGCCAACGGCCGATGAACTTTACCGGCTATAGATCGTTCACGCCGCGTGCTTCGGGGGAGCATATTTGCCTTCCGAGCTTTGTCGTTTAGTTCTCCTAAGGGAAATTCTGTGGCTACCGATTTTCTAAAGCTGTCAACTGCTGTCGTTAGCAAGAACCTTCCTTATCGGAAGTGCATGTATCAGAACACAGCTAAGTTTATTGTTTAAGAAACCTATTCAATTTGCATACGTATGAAGCTCACGTACATGTGACATTAAACGGTTTGAATCTCTAGTATATAAGTAAATTTTTATTCGGGGTAGACTCCATCACCAACGCTCGGTTTTGTTGTTAACTAGCTCCATAAGTGCTTGGGCGCTTTAGATAAAGTAGGTGAATCTAAAACAAAATGCCTTTTGGGTTGGCGGGAGCTACTTACCGTGCTAGTCTAAGCTTAAGTTTAGTTTTTAAGTCACCGTGTGTAAGTGACGTGTGTACGCCAAATTTTCTTAATCACCAATCCTCAATTGAAATGCTAACTTTAATTTGGGGTGTAACAAACAAAAGCTTAACTGAATTTCGACAAATTTGATTGCGAGCTTTAATTAATTTGTTGTTGCTAACGCCTGTAAGTCTTATGCGCCAGAATCTCTTACTTCTCACATTTCCTCCTAGTATTTTAAGTTTAATTTGCTATATTTAAATGTCTATTTGTCTCTCTGATTTGTGTTCATTTTAGCGTATTAGACTTTATGTAAACTCTATTGAATTCCTGTTGGTCGGTTTTATTTATTTCTATTACCCAGCAGGTGGCTTCTCGTTAGGCAGCAGTCTATTTCTTTTAGTTCCTCTAGGACCTACCCAACTCACCGACTAAGCCGAACACTGTTGTGCTAACTATTACAAATACGAAATCCTTCATAAATTTAGTGCGCTATTTCGAGCCAAGTAGTATTGTTCTTCTTTCTAGGTTGTATCGCTAGCGCCGTCACTTTCTTTTTTTATTATTTGTGAACTACAACCGTTAAAAAATAAAATTTTTTGCGCCGAATGATAAGATGTACCATTATGAATAATCTTTGAGTCTACTAAATGGTTATTAAAGTTTGTAAAGATGTAGTCTATAGCACTACCACCAAGTTTAGTAAGTCTAGTTATTTTATTATAAATGCACTAACAAGGTAAACTAATCTTTTGTAATTTTATTAGGACACAAACAATTTATATTTAAGTCTCCACAAATGATGAACCTGTAATATTTACTCTTCTTACAAATCCAAGAAAGGCAAGCTTCGAACGCGTCCATGAACAGATTAATATTGCTGTCAGGTGTATAAACATATTACGTAGTACACGATATTCTTTAATGATAAAGATACCGTAGCACATTCAAATACTTTATCTACACTAAAGTTCACAATTTCAGATAGTTGTTTTGATTTTAAAGAAGGTTTAGTAAATATGGCTGTTTCTCCATGTAAGAAAGATTTTCTTGTATATACACTAGCTAGTTCAATTTTTTTTATTTTTATGGATTGTTCTTCATTTCGTTTTTAACCATGTTTCGCTGCAACAAATAACATCTACGTTTTCAGTTTTTGCAAATAGTTCAACCTCTTCCAATTTATTTGTCATGCATTGAAAATTTTGATGGACAACCGGTACGTAGTTAGACATTTCAGACGGCTTACGTAATTGCTATGTCTTGTAAATTGTTTCGATTTTAAAAGTTTAATCTGTTCTAATACCCCAGTCAATAGAGCAAATAATAAATAAATTATTGACAAAAATAATAGTACGATACCGCATGTGCCATGTAATTGTAAATAGTATAAAGTACTTTATATTCATGTTTTATACCGAAAATAAATGAATTGATATTATATTCTTAATTAACATTTAAATACAAAAATAGTGCTTTTTCTCAACTTTTTTCCTGAGTGCAAAGTAATGAACCAACGTTAATGGTGTAGAAAGAAAAGTTGTAGGGAATAAAAATACGAATAAAAAAACAATTCGACTCGATCAGGTAATAAATTACCAACAAAATTGGAAAAAGTGAAATATTTATGTTTTTCTTTTAAATTCGTAGATCCGTCATTTTTTGAGATGTAGCATAAATCTTTCAGGAAATAAGAGGTAATGAATGATACGTACTTAGTGTGTGCTAAACCCTGCAATTGTTGTGCAATTAGTTCATGCAAAATTGCGATTTAAAATTTTTAAAGCAATATATTCACTCGAGGCTGAATGCTCGTGTGGTCGCCCGATTGTAAGAAATAAAAAAAATTGTGAAGTTGAAATAGAAATTGTTAAAAAATGTGATATTTTTTCGTCAATCCTCACAGCTTGAGTTCTATTGTTTAAGTATCATATAAGTAAAGCTATACTATTGTCGTTAAACTTGTAGATATACTTTAATTTGTTAATTAGGATGTCGTGCTAAACGCTATCAAAGGCACGTATAATATCTAAAAAGTCGCCATGGAATATTGACCAGTTTCAAAACAATTCAAAGAGTTTGTTACAAAGTTAATTAGAGCATATGAGGTGCTTCTCTTCTTTCTAAAGCCGTATTGATTCTCCGCGAAGAGTTAGTTTTTTTCGACGGGGTTATATATTTGATTGTAAATAATAATCTTGAAAACTTTAGAGAAAACAGGAAGCACTGAGATGGGACGATAACTATCTGGTTTGTTTTTGTCACCTTTTTTGTATATAGGAGTGACTGCCGCTGTTTTTAACACGTCAGGGAAAATACTGCATTTTAAAGATAAATTAACTGGCTTAGTTAACAACATGACAAATAAGCTAATATTTGCTTTTACCATCTTAATAGTAAATCCGTAGATATCTTTAGCAGAACTATTCCTTAATGAAGTGATAACTTTTTGGATTTCTACTTTCGAAACGAGACAAAATTTAAATTCGTTAACTAAGTTAAAAGAAGTAATTCAAAAATATACCAAAATCACCATTGGGGGATCGGTAAATAGTCACTGCAAGTATATTATAGTCCACGCACAAAATTTGAGAAGTTTCACAGTGTAATTCCATAGAAAATCTATGTAATCCATTGATTTGAAACTGACATCATTTCGCACAAGAAGTACAACTCCTCCATGAAAATGCAACAGTCTTGCAAAATAAGACCCTAATCTATATTGATTGACTTTTAGACCACTCTTAAGTTCATTCTCATTTAGCCAATGCTCGCTGACACAGACAATGTGATATTTGTAAGAAATTAAATACGCCTCAAGTTTATTTATTTTGTTACGAATACACTAGATATTTAGATGGAATATAGAAAATTGATTTGTGGGACATTTCATTTGAACATCCATTTTTGGTTTGGGCCTGTTATGGTGGTGAAGTGATTGCTATTGGTAACCAACTTTTTCAGTTTGGGTTCTTAAAATTCTTATGTAACACGAACATTTGACATCAAATACCGAGCGATGAACGTCTATACTAAGATTAAATTTAGAGTTTGCAGTTTTACAGTTTACACGTTGTATTGAGCTTTTATTAGACAGTCTTTATAACTATCATATAAATATCATAAATAAAATTAAAAGTATCTACATTATAATTAAATAGTATTGAAGAATTTAATGTAGAATATTATAAGTCAGTTTTAGAAAAAAAAAAACAAATAATGAACAAGAAGTAGATCAAGAAGAAAATTACTGTGTTGAAGAAGATCAAGATGAAAATACAATTTAGTGATAGAAAAATGTATTCTTTCTAAATTTTGTTACAGTAAATTTGGTTAATGGGCAATTCAAATAGTTGCATCGAATTAAGAACTGTTTCATCGGTTACACATGTAATAAGACATACAAAAGATATATTAGTATCAATACAGAATATTGTGCATTCTCGTGGATATTCCACACATATACAATAAATACAAATTATTTAGCGACACAGCAACAAGTAATAGACAAAACTCGATAGCCGTTGCTATTAAGTGAGACGGGTCCTTATCCTGTTTGAACGTCAAATTTATTTTGCTAGCTACGCACACAGAACGTGTGGATTCAAATGTAACAATGAGTAAATTAATTATAAGCGCCACCTTGACTTAAAACGTACTTCATCAAAGTAGTCAAGGTTACTTTGATAGTAATACGAACAAACAGGATAAGAAACCGTCGAGTACAAGTAAGTAATTGGTCTAGCGACAAAAAGTTCTTCGGCATTAAACGTATAGTTACCTGGAGATAAGTTACTTAACTGGGATCACATGCGTTTATCGTTCATTAAAGCGTCCTTTTGGAGCGTTCGACATCAACAGTTCCCAGTTATAGTTAGAAATAGTTTGGTACTACTAATTGAATTGTTTGGATACATACGCTAAAATTGAAATAACTGCAAAGTAAAGCAGTTATGGCGATTTAAGTCGGCATTACGGTATTGAAAAAAGCCCTTTCCGCTGTTAAGGTGAGACACCACAAAATTGCTGGTCCCCGCTATCTTGCGTGACAGAACCCTACTCGGCATCTCCTAACAGCATAGATTTATTTTCGTATATCACTTCCTTGATATACAAGTAAAGGTCGAGAGATTAATCCTTTCAATTACAGCAGCATAAGGCAGTAACGGTTCCAGAAGACAACCCACAATTTCTGGACGTAATCGAATCTCAGCAGACATCAAGCAAAGTAATCCCAGAAAATACGAACGAACAAACAAACTGTAATAATTAGAGAAACCCAAAGAATCGACTATTTGCTACGTGGTGAAATATAGGTCAATAAGCTTACCTGCAAACGTTCATTCTAAACAACATTCCGCTTAATTTATCATTACATATCCGGTGTAATTTACGTTTGATAATAGGCGGATGGTTATAACAACTCTGAATTAATCCATCACTTGTATTTAGAATTTGCTTTTGCAGTTCCATTTTTTTTGCAAAACGCGACTGTCCTCGTTGCCCTTCAACACAAAAAGAAAGAACGTAAAACAAACGCAATTGGATTTAGACGTTGATATTGTCCTATAAAACTCGCAGTGAAAGTAGACAGGGCCGTAATAAGCAAAGTAACACGTATGCAGGAAAATTTTAACGTTAGAAAAGTAAAAGCTAGTAAACGTGAATTTTATTGTAACAATTTAAAATATAAGATTATATATATAAGATATAAGATAAGAAGAAATTTAATATAAGAAGTTCTTTTTATTAATGTATACGTGTTTCGTTTCAAAAGATACTAAATCCATTGTTCAGTTTCAAAAACGGTAATTAAAAAATGTTTTTCAAAGTTTCTGTGTTTTACTAAACAGTAAAACATACTTTTCTGCAGGAGAAGGTACAATTATAATTTTTCTGTATTATGTCATTTTGTGTAGGCGTTTTTGGAAATAAGAGTGTAAGAATACAATCAAATATACTTGGGAAATTTTAGTGATAAGTTTTATAAAGCAAACTTCGAAAATTTTGCATAGGTAATTACGTTTGATAAACGCAATCACAGGTTAACAACAATCACACCGGCCAATACCATGAGAAACAAACCGAAACGGTCCCTCGATGCGGGTATAAATAGGCCCCAAAAGAAAGAACGGGGTCTTGATTCTCCTTCGTCGTCAAAGAACCTCTTCTCCGTAGTCCAAGAACTACCTTCTTATCCAACGTCCTAGAAGAACCTCTTCTTCGCCGCTGCAATTGCATTCACCGTTTGCGAAGTTATAATTATTTTTATTTCCGAATTTAATTTTTATTTTGCCGTTTTAAACCGAATTCTATTTTAGTTGCCGTTTTCATTGTTATTTTAGCGCAGTGAGACCGTAAGGGACATTGTGCTCTGTCCCAAACAAGGTTAAGTAACACCCCCGTTGAAACGTTCAAACCGCGAGAGTTCCCTCTTGCGCGACGTTCACTCTTCGACACCCCCGTAAACAAATACATTAGTCGCTGTTTTCATCGTTATTTTAGCGCCTTAAGACCATAAGGGAGCTAGTGCTCTGTCGCAAACAAAGTTGAGAAATAACACCCGCTTGAATACGTTCAGACCGCGAAAGTTCCCTTTTGCGCGACGTTCGCTTTTCAAACACCCTTATAAACAAATAACCCCGTGAATACGTTCAGACCGTGAGGGTTCCCTTTGCGAAACGTCCGTAACCACCTTGATCTGAGTACAGGTCACACAACTAAAGATGATTTGGAGGTCAAATGTGCATTTGTCCGTTTTTAAACATTCTGCTGGCGCCAATTCGAGGATTTCAGTAGCGTCGCAGGTAAATTGTTTCAAATGTATATTACGTCATTGTACGTGTACAAACATCATTATTAACACATTTTCTTAATACGTATTAAATAATCAATTAATGGAATCAGGATGTTTCAAACGGATTAGGTAATTATCCTTTATTATACAAACATCATTCCGTGATTACGTGAAAGTGAACCTTTATACTTAATTTAATTTTATTACTTATGGAATCTTAATTACACTAATTTCAAAAGTTCATTCTTGTTTTAAATTTGAACAAGAGTAATTGTGTGATACGATATCGTGATTATGAGCTCTACACCTACCTTAGGTCAGCACGAACAAGTGATACGCAGTCAAACGCGCGAGGTTGTGAACAATGTGTACAGTTATTTTAAAACCATTAATCCTTCAAACACATTCAAAGAATTTAAAGAAAAAACATGTGCAGCAACTAAGGTGTCTATTGCTACGGTGTCCAGAATTATCAAGGAAGGCGAAGCCGACGTAGAAGGGAAACCTCAATTTTCGAGTCCCGGAAAGCAAACGTCCACGTGAATCTCCAGTAACACATCTACAACCATACAAAAAAACTATATTTTGCAACTTTATATATAACTTCCATAAAACAGAGTGCTAGAGTGAATTTAAATATTTTGCGTAATAAACTTATGGCGGATTTAGATTGAAGGGTAGTGCATCATTGTTAAGGTGTATTTTCACGGAACTTGGTTTTAAGTAGTGTAAAAGTGAAAACAACAGAAAACTTCTGATAGAAAGGAACGACATTCGAGCACTGAGGATATCCTACTTGCAACGAATAAAATATTACCGTGAATTAAAACGCCCCATTGCGTATATGGATGAAACGTATGTTCACAGTGGACACACTTAATCAATATCATGGAGTGATGGTAGTGAAAATGGGCTAAAGTGTAACATATCTAAAGGACTACGAATGATTGTTGTGCATGCGGGTGGTGAAATGGGGTTTCTAAATGGTTGCAGTTTGGCTTTTAAATCTGGGATAAAAAGTGGAGATTATCATGACGATATGAACTCGACAAACTATGAAAAATGGTTGCAGGAGAAGCTTTTACCGAATTTGCCGCCAAATTCGGTACTAGTGATAGATAACGCGCCTTATCACAACGTCCAAGTTAATCGATTTCCATCCAGTGCGCCTAAAAAAGAAGAAATGGTAAAGTGGTTACTTGAAAACAATTTATCATTTACTCCGCAAATGTTCAAACCGCAGTTATCCGATATTATTAAACAACACAAAAAACAGTATACTACGTACAAATTTGATGACCTATTACACATAAATAATCATACTATACTCAGACTTCCACCTTATCACCCTGATTTAAATTCAATAGAATTGATCTGGTCACAAATAAAAAACAATGTCGCAAAAAGAAACGTGATATTCAATTTTAACGAAAAAAGCTTTATTGGAAGAAGAAATTTCAAAAATTGCAAAATTGTTGCAAGAATAGTATTAAAAATGAAGACAGTTACTTAAAAAACGAACATTTTTTTGATATTCAAACGGAAAGTATAGTAATAAATTTGGGAGAAGAATACAGTTCGGATGATGAATTTAGTGATAGTGATTAATTTTTTTATTACATAATATTATATATAAGTATTTCTACATGTTCGAAATGTATATAAATTATTAAATTAATAAAATAACATAAAACTTTTAAGTGTGATTTTGTACATGTACCAACGATTAATTACGCCGCCACTGGTAAGCGATTTTAAGCTATTACACTTGACGATTGTTCCCGAGCGCAATGACGTATCTGCGCGACACGAATTATCTTTAGTTGTGGGACCTGTACGTTGTGTGAACAACTTAACGGAAAAGAATATTTCACTGTGCATTCGACTAACCGTAAGGGCCTGGCTCTAGCGTAACGTCTATTGCGGTTTTGAAGTCACCTTTAGTAATTGAGAGACCCTCGCGCAGCATTCCCCATTTACCTATTCGAGTCCCCAGGTATTAACTACGACCGTTCCTCCTAGAAAGCACTCGTAAAACCGAAACATAAAAAAAAACTGACAAACCTGGCAGACGAAATACCACTAGTTGTTGTAATCTCAACCATTATTAAACTGATTGATGTTAATAATTAATTACAATCATTAATTTCTTTACGTCTAGGTTTATTTTGGTGTTGCAGAGTTACCAACAATCAAGTGCCGCGTTCCAGTCGCCCAACAGCAAAAATGCGACAATCAGGCCGCGTTCCAGCAAGCGGAAGCCGTGACCAGCGAAAATAAAACTTTGTTTTTATTATAAATTAACTTTTCTTTATTATTGTATTTTGCCGACAAATAAAATTGTGTAAACTGCCCTTGTATTTGTCTCCGATAAGAGCTACCCATGCCGACACGCCTACACAATTATTAAGATAAATTATTAACGATTCACTCTTACTTGTAATCTAAAAAGGAAACTAAATAAAATTGTATCTTGATTTACAAATATGTCGATTAGAATAAAAAATAGTTCTAGTACCGTGTGTCTACTTAAGTTGGCAATATATGGGAAACTTGTTTAATATTAATTTTACGAAAAAAGTTATTTTTTATAAATGGTATTTAACATTACTAGCAAGGTAAAACCCGTTACCTTGCGTGTATTGTTAAATGTTTTATTTGTTCCTAACTTGTAAAAGTGATTATAAATGAATAATAAACCATTAAAAATTCTAAAAACTTCGAAAACCGGAGCAAAAATTCTTGTGAGCTTTAGACGTATTGCTTTGGAAACGCATGGCACTTATTTTGTTGATTAATTATTTTATTTCAATTTCACGTTTCCGGAACGTTTTGCTGGTGAGATTTACTGAAATTAGTGTCCCGAAAGCTATTATTGATGAAGCAGCAAGTGTAGTTGCAAGATTACTGTCCGAAAAATCTTCATCAAGGTATGAATACGAGTACGCTGAGTTCAAAAAGTGGCAAAAGGAAAACAACGTGACTGGTGTTACGGAAGACGTTATATTAGCGTATATCAATAAATTGTCTGCCAAATGCAGCCCGAATTCTTTATGGTCGAAGTGGTCAATGGTTAAGAGTTGTGTGGCAGTTAGAGAAAACATTGATGTTTGCAAGTTTGTTTCTTTATATTTATTAGTAAGGTTTTTAGTTACATATGTCATTTTCTAGATTTCATAAAGTGGTGACGTTTTTGAAAAGACGAAATGAACGCTACGTCCCAAGAAAGCCAAGGTTCTGACGAAAGAGCAAGTGTAAAAGTTTATCATTGAAGCTCCTGATGAGAAGTGGTTACTTGCCAAAGTCATTACCATTTTTGGTATATTTGGATGTTGTCGGTGTTGTAAATGACGTGGAGGATTTGGAGAAATATATTGTTGTCACCTTACGAGAGACCAAAAATTTAACGACAAGGAGGTTTGCAATAACGGACGATGGGTGTAGCTTTAAACCTTGTGCTCTTTATCGGAAATATGCGGTCCTACGACCTCCAAGAAGTAAAGATCTGCGGTTGTTCTTGACGTACCGCAGTGGATAATGTGTCGCCCTAAATGCAGGTCAACATACTGTAGGCGCAATACCCAAGAAAATTGCTGAATATTTGGAATTAGAAGATCCGGCACTTTATACAGGGCATTCATTTCGACGAACTGGAGCAACGATGGTGGTTGATGCAGGTGGTGATACTTTGGCTCTGAAGCGTGCAGGGGAATGGAAATCAACATAAATTTCAGAAAGCTACGTACATGATTCGATTAATAATAAGATTAAAATGGCAAAAGAATGTTTCAACTTGAAGAATCCACGTCATTCACTTCTACAGAAAATATATACGCAAGTACAAGTGACATAACATCTCCTGGAAACTTCAATATTACCGAAAATCGCCACTGCACCATAATATTTAATGTATACGATAGTAATAAAACCCAATTTTCAAATGTTAATAACACATAAATCACGTTAGAGAGTTTGTCTGTCATTTCAAATTACCTATAATAAGGTGAAATATGAGGACGCGTGGTTTATTTTACAAGTTAAGAGGCATTCTCAAGGTAACTATAGTGAGTTGATAAGCTCCTGTTTACAAGTGAAGAACAAATAAAAGTTTTGAATGATCTAGAATCTAAAATACAATTATCAAATATTAACCAACAGAAAAACACCAAAAACTGCACCAAAAACTTGACTCGGACACGTGTTTCAACAGCAAGCAAATATTGAATTTTTTTTTTGTCAAAAATATACATTTCACTCAGGAGTAAGGTACCTTTTATTTGGGAAAATATCAAAAACTGTAATTATAAAAGTTGTTTGAAATGAAAAACTATGTTTTAATAAGCAATTACATCCTTCTAAATACTTAAAAAAAAATGTTTACAAATTTTTCTCAATTAAGTGATACCGAACATTTACTATTTTATTTATTACGAACATGATAACCTGTCCGTTCCGTTCAGAAAGTAATAAGCAAATTCCCACAAAACAAAATTTATTTATAAAAATCCTCGTAAAAATCTAATTAATACACTATTAAAAAAATACGTTCAAGTAGATAATCAAGGCCATCTAGCTCAACTTATTTTTTACTGTATGAATGTAAACTTTCGCGGCTGTTGTCACTAAGATTATTATCTTCCGAGTTGAGTCGTGTTCGTCCTTCTTTCCTACGTTCTCTGCTTGACGTTTCGCTAACCATGCTGTTAGCTTCTTCAGAAGTTACTCTAAAGACTGATGTTGTTGTCTTCTGCTCCTCGTTATATACCTATGTTCCGTTACGGTTGGTTGATGTCGATCAGTGACGGGTGGTTGGTTTTCGATGGTTGGTTGATCTTCTGTTTGGTATCGACTAATTTTGTGGCGACATTTGTTTTCTTTGTTTTTGTGAAGAGTTAGTTTCCACGTGTTGCTTAATCGGTAACCATCTTCTCGATTGAAGTTGTTTTTATTTTTCATAATTTCTAAGGATTCTCTGATTATCCTTGGATAGTAGTTGTTAGTCCTTGATAGAACTTTAGCTTCCTCGAAGTTGATGATGTGTTTTCCTTTTTCGTGTAGATGTTCTGCGATTGCTGATTTATCTACCGCTCTGGACTTGGCGTCTCGGTGATGTTCTTTTAATCTACATTTTATGTTGCGTCCGGTTTGACTTATGTAGACCTTCCCACATGAACAATGAATTTGGTAGACCCCTTTTGTTGAGAGTTTCGGCAGGTTATCTTTATTAGAAGGTAGTAGTTGCTGGATTTTTCTAACCGTTCCAAACCTGACACCGATATTTTTCTTCTCCAATGATTTTCTTAATTTGTCAGTTACTCCAGCAATGAATGGCAAACGAGCGTAGGTGGTGACCTGTTCCTTCTCTTTTCGGATTTCCTGCGACAGGCGGCTCTTATTTCTTTTCTGTTCTTTTGCCTTGTGAACTTCGTCAGAAATCTTGTTAGCTCTATGCAATAAAGTTTTGATTAGAGACCGCTTCTGCTGTGGATGATGGTGTGATGTGGCATGGAGGTATCGGTCGGTGTGTGTCTTTTACGATATACACTATGAGCCAACTTGTTGTTATCCCCTCGTTTCATTAGAACATCCAGGAAGGGAAGCTCCTTATTCTCTTCTGTCTCCATGGTAAACTTGATCTTTTCGTGCTGAGTGTTGAAGTGGTTACGAAATACAGTAAGTGCTTCTTTCCCATGAGGCCATATGACAAAGGTATCGTCCACGTATCTGAACCAACATTTCGATTTCTGTTCGCTGGATTGAATGGCTTCTTGCTCGAATGCTTCCATAAAGATATTCGCAATAACCGGTGATAATGGTGATCCCATGGCTGCACCTGATTTTTGTTCGTAGAAATCTCCGTTCCATAGAAAGTAAGTTGTATTCAGACTTATTCTTGCTAGCTCTGGTATGTCTTCTCTTAACCCATGGGTTGTGCACAGTTGTTTTATGATGTTATGTATATCGTCGAATAGTACGTTAGTGAATAGCGATTCTACATCAAAACTAACTAGTATATCGTCATTGGTTACTTCCAGAGTCATCAGTAATTCGACGAAGTGTTTGGAGTTCTTCACAAAAGATTCAGTTCTTCCCACGTATGGTTGTAGAAACTTAGCCACGTAACGGGCCAGTTCATAAGTTGGAGATCCACATGTTCTTCACAAAAGATTTAGTTCTTCCCACGTATGGTTGTAGAAACTTAGCCACGTAACGGGCCAGTTCATAAGTTGGAGATCCACATGTGCTGTCAATTGGCCTTAGGGGGTTACCAAATTTGTGAATTTTTGGTAATCCGTATAGTCTAGGTGGTCTGGTCCCGGAAGGTAGCAGTTGACGATGTTGATCGACTGGTATAGCTGAATGTGTGATTGCGGCTCTCGTTGGTTTTTCAATTTTGTTGGTTGAATCTCCTTTTAAGTTGGTGTAAAATTGTGGATTCAGTAGCAATTTGATTTTCATTTTGTAGTCTTCGGTGTTCATGACTACTGTAGCGTTGCCTTTATCTGCGCGTGTCAATTTTTTACTCTTTCCAAAATTATTAACTGATATAATAATACATTTTTTTTGTAAATCTCATTAAATGTTTTCAATAATTAATAATAAACAGTAATCTCTTATTTTTTTATTGAACACTTGATAATATTTAACTTAATTAAATGTAGTGTAACGTTCTAGCGATGCATTTAAATGAATAATAATAAATCATTTTGTTGAAATAATTTTCACGAACATTATTGGCTTCTTTAATTCACTAATGCCTCTACATACCCGCCTTCTCTGTCAATACAGGTAATTGTTCTATCACAAAAGTTTTTCAATACTCTTCTAACTATAGCCGGAGTAATACTCTGAACCGATTCTGCAATAATTATTTCCAAATGAGCAACATCTGTAAATGGCCTTTAAAGATACACCTTTTCTTTTAGGTAACCCCACAAGAAAAACTCGAGTGACGTCAAATCTGGAGAACGAGGTGGCCAAAAATCTCTGAAAACCGATGTATAACTCTTACGTTAAAACGATTTTCAAGGTATTGCCTTACATCTAATCTACTGTGGCATGCGGCACCATTCTGTTGGAACCATATTTGTTGACGTTGAAGGAGGGAAACGTTATCAAGAAAATCGTATAATTCATTCTCTAAAAGAGTAAATAACAGCCCGCATTCAAAGATTCATGAAAAAATAAAGTCGAATTATTTTATTTCCATAAAACCACATCACATATTTGTTTTGAATGCATACTGATCCCGAGTCCCGAGTTTTGATGGTAAAATTTGGATTCGTATCACTCCACCAACGGCAATTTTGGGTAGAGACTGTTCCTATTTGATGTAAATGTTGCTTCGTCCAAAAAAAACAATATGTCTTCCCATAAATGGATTATCTTCCAACATTCCTTGGTTATCACAACAGAATTCAAAGCGTCTATCATGATCTCCCGGTCTTAACGTATGAATAAATTGGGGCTTGTATGGGTGCAACTTGTTCCTTTAAAACTTTTGAAACCGTATCTTTTTAACAGGATTTGGCATCGAAGCTACCCTTGTTCGCAAGGATTTCTTAGGATGTTTGATTGCTGAGACATTATTTCAAATTCCATGTCATCACTGATAACTCGTTGTTGGCGTTTGTTGTTAAATTTATTACTTACTCTCCAAAAGTCTTAAATTTGTTTAATACTTTTCCTTACTGTGCCATAGTAAAGATTTTTTCTCTGAGTGTCGATTATTAAAAATATCTGCAGCTTCTCGATATGTTTTGTAATTGTCACCCACAATTAACACAATTTCAATTTTGTCTCCAGTACTTAATGTTGCCGGCATTTCTACTAAATTTTAAAAATACTTCCTACCAAATTTCACAAAATACAACTGAATGTTTTGATGTTCACTGTCAAACAATTCTGACGAATAAAAAATCATTTGTTTATCAGTGCATCCTAGATTTCATGTAACTACAGTTACATATGCATTGTTATTGTAGACAAAAAGAAAACATAATATTTTTTATGTAATTGGATATAAATGCATATTTGAACGTAATATTTAGTTCTGATCAACTTTTTTCAATAACAAATTTTGATATTGTCAAATATAAAGGTACTTTACTTTTGAGTAAAATTTATATTTTTTGACAAACCACGTATACAATTAAAAAAATTAATATTTGATAATTGTATTTTAGATTCTAGATCATTCAAAATTTTTATAAAGAATAACTTTTTTTCGTAAAATTAATAATAAAAAGTTTCTCATATGTTGCCAACTTAAGTAGACACACTGTATATTTATTTTCTTTTTTTTTAGTGAAGTTTAATAAAAAATGTTTACATTCACACAATGATACCTACACAAAAATGTTACATAGTAAATATTTAGAAGTAATTTTTTTAACACGGTTTTAGCTTGAACCAAAATATATAAATATTATCTGTTTTACTTCCACAAGTTTTCAATTAGACGTAGTTTACCAGAAACTTTGTAATTACTTATTTCTTAAATGTTTACGTTGTAAATACAATAATGGCAAATTTGAAAGCAGACTGTCTTAATTAAATTTGTCTTTGAAACGCATTATAAATTTTAGATGGAGCTAACGGCACAACCAAGTTAACTCTTTTTACAATAATGAATAAAGCGATGAAGAGAATACCTAAAACTTTAACGCAATGTAACTTTAACTCGATCATTTATTTTATCTAGCAAATTTACTTTTAATAAAATAAAAGCTTTTTTTTAAAGTGTACTGATAAAAACTCAATTGCGCGGTATAAACTGTTTTGGTGTTTTACAAACCAACGATTTGTAATATCTCTTACTCAAAGGATTTTAAAATAAAGATCAAAGAACTGTAAATACAGAATTAAGCTTATTCGGAATTAGACAGCCCAGTTTTTATCTAATTTTATTGCTATACGGCTAGATATAAAACATATTTTCGCTTACCGGTGTAATCTAAGTTAGGTTGTGCCTTTTGACAGTCTGGAAGTCCATGGTTGGCACGGAATTGGTTCTACTCCATCAATGTCATTTACGTGATCTGGAAAAAAAAATTATGGAGTTATTTAATCAATACTTAACTTATTAAATAAATTTTGCCAAAGTACACTCTGCGTTATGTATAAAAATAATATTTGCTACAAAAGTGTACCTAAATGTTACATTTGTAATTTCTACTCATAGGATAATTATAGATGCAGGATTATACCAAAAAAATAATACAATTTTTCATAACTAAAATCAATTTCTTTTTCGTAGTCGCATTTTTGGGATTTGTATACAATTCATTTTAATTACAACACCGACACCAATAATTAATAAGAAAATACCTAGTTTTTCGAACCAAATTCAAACTCAAATGCACTATGCAAAGTACGAAGTTAAAATTAATTAAATAACTTTACTAATGGATGTCATAGAAATTGTCTTAAATTTTCATCACTCATTATTTTAATTACAAATGGTTAAAGAGAACATAAACTTCGTTTTACTTATGTATACCGATTTACACGTTTGAATCAAAGAAAAATGACAGACAGAGTTTAGATAAAAAGGTTTCTTATTTTTTTATTCATATTTGATTGACTTCTAATAAAACTTTAAGATTATCAAGAATTAAAATGAATTATGTTATTTGCGTTTTAAACTTGATTCTACCACTTGATTTGCTCAATGTCTCATCAGAAAAGGAAGTAAAATTTCTTTGGGTCATAGCGCTATGTTCTGACGAAATTATTCTTTAATTAGATACAGTAACAACAGGATTTTGATAATTATGTTTAATAACAGTAATTTAGTAATTACCTTTTAGTTGCGATTAGGAGTTACCTACTCCTAACTCTCGATAACTAATTTACAACCAATCTAGCTAAAATTTCCTATACATTACACAATTATATCACCACAACATTTTATGGAGTGGTGTCTATTTTGCGGATATCTCACAGATGCCAGTAAATTACAAAGTATTAAAATATCAAATTTCAAAAGTTCTGGAAAACGTTACTAACTGAAAAGTAATTAGATACTACTGTTTTCAACATGCCTTAAAAAATACAAGGTGTTTAATTTAAGTTAAGCCAGTTATTTAGATTTTAAGTGGTTAGTGTTGCGCGGTAGTTAAGGTGGTTTTTGTTCTATAAATATATAAAAAATACCCAGAACTATTAGTCCATTATTCGTTGTCAAATAGCTACTTTAGCTGTCGTTGTTGTCCACCAGAAGAAATTCTCAAGATGTTGATCATTCTGTAAGTTTGTTTATATTTGTTTTTATCTGTAAATTCCTGTTTTCCAAATGAATCCGAAATAGATAAAATTAATTTTATATATTTTTAAAAAGTTAAAGAGCATAATTATTTTGTTGGATGCCTTAAAAAGATGCAATTTCCTAGTATTTATTTAAAATTTGAATTTAGGAATTTTTTGTAGTTTTCAAAGGGCTCTTTGCAGAGACACTTAAACTCCTTTACAAATTAAACGATCTTTCTTCTTTTTGAAATATGGTTGACGTAAAGTTGTGGTGAACTTTCTGTTCTAAAGTTGAGAAAAATCTGTACCATTAATATTGTTGGAGGATTTTGTTACGTTAAAATTCCGTTTTTCATTAATTTTTGTGAATACGTCTCTGGTGGGGAGCCGAACCTGGTTGGAGTTAACGACATGTAACTCACCAGGTATTGTAAATGATTTACGCGGTCTTTTCCTGATGGGACGCCGTACGTATCGGTTGTGTCTTCAGTAAGCAACGGAAATTAAAACTGTGTTAAAGCGTTGTGCCAAAATGGCAAGTATCGGTTGTTTGCAAAGTCATCCTTCTCTAAGGGGTTCGTTAGTATTTGGGGTTGGCGCATAACATATAATTGCAACCACGTAGCGTCCATATTGTAACACAGGTAATCCTTTTGTTCCTTGCGCATATGTAAAGGGTGTTTGTACAATGGTTGTGTCTGCATTAAGAATGTACAGTTTCAACTTATCAGACTACCGATGATTACAATAAAAAGTAGAAGTCAGTTTGTATTCCACAACAAACGAGTAGTAGCCCAAATAGGTAGAGAAAAAAAGCAGGAACAAGATGTTTACGACTGGAGAGTTATATACTTTCAGGAGATAACCTCCAGGTTGATCTTCTCCCATAGTGAACGTATTAATAAAAACTGTTTTTCCCCCTAACTTTAAAGGTCTGTAACTTGGAGGAAAAGTGGTTTTGAGCAAAACTTTATATAAAGTCCCCTAATTTTTGCTGAAAAATTACCCTGTTAAATATTTTTGCATCAATTTAGAAACACCTTGTATACATCTGATATGCTGTTAGTCTGTAGCCCGGAGTAAGAAAGCGATGCCTATACAGAGTACATCGGAGCATCTGGATTTTGTTGTTTCTAAGCGAGAGTAGGTGTAACCCATCGGTGCAGGCCTCCTATCCCTCTGTTTTGCCTTGTGAGCCGTAATAGATGGAAGCCCGCAAAATTCGAAAGTTGGAGCCGATTGGGGTTTTGTCCTCAAAGTTGTCTAATGTCGAAGAAATTATACAGACGATCCTACGATGGGCACAGTGTTTTAGGTACTTCCTTTCTCTAGCTGATGAATCCGCCCGTCATTGAAATCCTTTATTGTCCGAGGTTTAATTCGGTAAAACCGTTTGACGTTGGATATCAGGTGAATATTTACTTTCTTATTATGTGCTTTAAAATGATAGCTAACCAGACGTTCACGTCTTGTGAGAGTTACTGTTCGCACCAGCTGCGTATCATTTTGTGTAGAGAGAGTAGATAACAGTGTGGATTTTCGGCGTAAATTTGTATTTTAAATTAATGTATAAACAAAAATTTAACCGCAAGATTATATTACATAAAAGAAAATTATTTTGGTTGCGTGTATTTGTTAGTCATATAGAAAATTAATTTAATTTGGTGGGCATATATAAGAATTTTATAAATGAGTGGAAAAAAGAGATACGTGAAAGATCGGGAAGTTTGGGAAATATAAAAGAGTTTTTGAAAAGAAGAGATACAAAAGGAGAGACAAAATTAGATAACAAGATAAAGAGAAGAAACACAAAAACACAGAGGACGCCAGAACAAGAAAGAAAAGGAGAGACGGAACACCAAGATAAAATAATTGAACATATGAAAATGTTGATATTGAGATGAGGAAGAGATATGATAGAAAAAATAAAGTTGAGAGGTACAGAAATTTATATTGATAACGGTCTGACAAAAAAGAAAGAGTGATACAAGAGAAGTTAAGGAAGAAAGAAGCTAGAAAATTGCAAGGAGAAGGGAAGAGAAATGAAAGTAGGGTAAGGGAAGTTATGGGTAGAAGGAGTGAAAAGGAGATGGGCGGAGGAAGAAGGAGGTTTGGGACAGATGATAGCAAAAACCCAAAAAATAGGGGAGGGGGGATGGAAGGGAGGGAAGGGTAGTGAAGTGAGGGAGTAAAAAGGAAGAAAAAAAAATATTGTTTTGGAATATTGCGGGATTAAAAAATAAAAGAGAAGTTCTGGAGTACATAAAAAGTTTTACCAATGGTAGGACTGGTAAAGACATGAAGGCTGGAAGAAAAGAATGGAAAAAATTGGAGTAATAGGCTGCCAGAAGAATTTAAATTGGAGGTACAATTCCGCAGAAAACGAAAAAAAATGGGGGAGGGCAAGGGGAGAATAATCACCGGAATAAGGAAGGAATGGGAGAAAGAAGGAGATAGGAAACAAAAGTGGGACAAAAGAATATGAGCACAAGAGTAAGGACAGAGGAAGGGAAGATATACCAAATAATTACTATATGGAAAAGAAATGGAAGACGAGAGAAGTACTAGAAAGACAATTCAAAGAAGGAGAAGAAAAAAACTTATCATAGCAAGGGACTTTAACGCAAGAACAGGAGAGAAGAAGGAGGAATAATAATAAATGGAGAACAAAGCAAAGAAAGTCGAAAAAATAAAAAAAATAAACGGGCAAGGTAGAAAATTATTGGAACTATGTGAAGAGAGAATGGACGATTCTGAATGGGAATATGGAAGAAGGAGAAGGAGAGCTAACATATATAAGAGGAAGAGGAGGATCGATAATTGACTACGTTTTGGTCAACGAATCAAGTAGGAAGAAATAGATCATATAAGAATTGGAGACGAAGTAAATTCAGATCATCAACCGATTGAAGTGATTCTGATAAGAGAGAAAGAGGAAGAAGAAGAAGAGGTTATAGAATGGGGAGAGAAAAAATATGGAATGAAAAACCATAGAAAAGTATATGAATAAAATGGAGGAAGAGCAGGAAGTAGCAGAAAGGTCGAAGAAGAGTTGAAAAGAATTACAGAAAAAATGAAGATGGCAACGGAAAAGAGAGATTTAAAAGGACAAAAAACAATAGGAAAATAAAGTCAGAATGGTGGAACTGGGAGTGTGAGAGAGCAGAAAAAGAATAGAGAAAGAGAAGAATAAAATTGAAAAAGGAAAATAAATATAGAAGATTATAAAAAATAAAAGCAGAATTCAAGAATAGATGTGAAAAGAGAAAAATAGAATATCGAAAACTGATGGAAGAAAAGATGAAGAAAATCAGAAATGAAGGGCAGGCTTGGGAATTCGTAAACCAAATAAGAAAAAAAGGAAATAGGAGAGAAACGGCAATAGATAGAGAAAATGGGAAAAACACATTAGAAATGTGCTACAAGGAAAGGAAGTTAAGATCATAATAGAAAACGGAAAAATAAGAAAAAAAAACAAAAAGAGAAGAGGGAATCAAAAGAAGAACTGGAGGAGGCCTTAAAAAAGTAAAAATAGGAAAAGCAGGAAACACAGATGATACGCAGGGGAAGAGTGGAAATACACAGGGGAAAGAATGAGAGAGAATAAGAAAAATATTAGAAAAATATGGCAGAGAGAAGGAATTTCCAGAAAATGAAAGAAAGCAATTATTTGTCCAATATACAAGGGAGGGATAGACAGGAAGTAAAAAACTACAGGGGATTAGTTTAACAAACATTGGATATAAGATATACGCAGAAATAATAAGAGAAAGAATGGAAAAAAAAGATAGAAGAAAAAAGATAATTCCAGATTGGCAGACGGGTTTTTAATATAATATATATATATATATACATATTATATATATATATATATACATATATATATATATATATATATATATATACATATATATATATATATATATATAATAAAACAATTAATAAATAAAGAGATAGAGAAGAAAGGAGACAAAGGTATATGCAGTATTCGTGGATATAAAAGCTGCATTTGATAGAGTAGATAGAAAGATATTGTGGGAAATGATGAGGAAAAGTGAAATAAAGGAAGAGATAATAGAAGCAGTAGAAGAGATTTATAAAAACAAAAAATATAGTCAAGGTAAAAGGGAAATTAGGGAAGAGTTTTGGGCAGAAAGAGGTTGAAACAGGGTTGTCCGTTGAGTCCGATGCTATTCTCTATATATCTAAGAGATCTAGAGGAAGAAATGAGGAGAGATCAGGTTGGAGGAATAAAAATAAGAAAAAAAATGTAATAACGCTTGCATATGAGGACGATATAGTAATTTTACGAATAAAGAAGAAGAGATGAAAAAAGCATTAAAGACGTTGAAAAGATATGAGAAGAAAAATTAGATGTAAACCTAGAGAAAATCAAAATAATGATATGTACGAAGAAAAGAAGAGAGAAAAGAGAGAGATGGTGGTGGAAGAAGAAGAAATAGAAAGAGTCGACAAATACCAAATACTTAGATACATGATGAGGTATGACAATAAAGACAGTGATCATATAAGAGAATTAAAGAAAAAGGAAGTAATATAATGGGACAAGCGTGGGGTATGAGAGAAAAATTATTTGGCAAAGAAGTAGAGAAAAAGAAAGTGGCTATTTGAGAAAATTGTTAAAAGTGTTATGATGTACAGAACGGAAATTTGGGGTTGGAGGAATGGGAAGAACTAGAGAAGATACAGGAAAGATTTTGGAGATGGACGCTAAGATTGGAGAGGGAAACACCAGGTTTTTAATAGAGGAAGAAATGAAAATAAAAAAATAAGAATACAAGCAGGGAAAAGAGCAATAAGATTTGAGGAAAGGATGGAAGATAGAAAGATAATGAAATTTTATATGAATGTTGGAAGGAAGTAAAATTGCGAAGAACAAAACACAGACAAGAAGAGAGAGAGCATATTACAGAAAAGGGGTTACGCGACAGAAGAGATAAGAAGATTGAGGGATGAAGGAAGAAAGGTGGAAGAAGAGATAACACAAAGGGACAAAGACAATCAAAAACAAAAAGGAGAAAATGGAGAAGGCATAAGGTGGATGAAGAGGTAGAAAACAGAAGAAGATGGATGGAAGAAAGGAAAAGAAACATAATAAAAACATGTAACAGAGAGGTGTGGTTAAAAACAGAAAAGAAAATAAGTTATTATTTTGCAGAATTTGTTGTTAATTAATTTTTTTTAGTATTTAGTAAGATGTATATAAACCGAATCTATTTGTTAATTTCAAAGACAAATAAACTGATGATATTATTATTATATATTAAAATTATTATTATTATTATTATTATTATTATTATTATGCTAATTATTATAACTGGTTGACAACTTTCGCAGTGTTTCTTAAAAGTGTAATTATTGTCGCATTTATACCTGAATTTGATTTTGTATCTGTATAATTTGTGAAAATATTTTGTTACCGCACCACGTAATTCTGGAAGTAGAGAGTGAGCACGATTGTTCAACGATTCAAGTAATTTTGTTACTATAATGTGTGAGTTCAAATCAATATACTGAGGTTTGGGTTACTGTAGCCGTTATTTAACCCCCTTAACCGACACATTTTATCAATTTGCGCTTTCTGTTTGTAACAATTTATTAACCCGCACCATCTACGTTGTAAGTAACAATTCTTAATTTATAACAATTGTAAACTTTAGATTGCTATCGCCATCTTACCCATGTTTTCACGTTTTAGAACTTTACCTCGGTTACGGTTGATTGTAACGATTAAGTACGAGGCAATTAATCTAATCCAGTTACTGAAATGGGAAATAATATCAACACTATCCTGAAAAGTAGTTGCTATTGTCCTGCCTTTTAATCGGGCTAGTATTCGTCTGTTAAAAAAGGTTCCTCCGAGATAAGCAAAAGGTGACCTGGAGGTTATCTCCTGAAAGTATATAACTCTCCAATCGTAAACATCTTGTTCCTGCTTTTTTCTATACCTATTTGCGCTTACTACTCGTTTGTTGTGGAATACAAACTGACTTACTCTTTACTGTAATCATTGGTAGTCTAATAAGTTTAAACTGTACATTCTTTAAATTATTATTTTGTTTAAAAGGCGGTTGTATCTATATATTCTGACGTAAATTTACCTACATAATTCCTGCGCTTTATGTTTGATCGATATGATTTGAAAGATCTTTTAAAAATTAGTATCATGTGATTGCATCCTTTTAAGCTTTTACACATATAGGACTAAACGCCGAATGCGTAGCGAGCGTGTCGTTATGCAAGCTATCTCCAAACGGTCCTTCTCATTAGAATTACACGGGAACCGCTTTTATGTTTACACATAGGACTGTGTCACCTTCGGTCGCTTTAAAATCGACTCATTAAGGCCACGGTTTGACATAGCCCAGCACAGTCCTATATGTGTGAATTACCGTAGGTCGCCTATAGGTCGCTTGTGCTGTTTTGACCGTTTTCGATGAAGCTCAAAATCGCCACGACTTGAATATTATTGCTTTCAGACACTATTTATGGTAGTGTTTTTTAAATATAATTTGAATAAACCGTTTCATGGTTTTTTGTTTAGACAGCCGTAACAAAAGTATGTTTGGATTTAATTGTTTTTATTTAAAATTATAATTTTCCCGATTCACATTGTATTGTAAGGAATCAACATAAAGTTATACAATTTTTTTTAAATATTTTATGTAATAATCACATCATCCACATTCTGATTCATTTTTACAATTAAAATACTTTGAAGAGAAACACGAACGACTACGACACGGTCGTCGCACGGTTCTATATGTGTGCATACAAACAGCTCAGCACAGTTAAAGCACAGTCGGCGCACGATCTGCGCACAGTCCTCGGAATTTAGAAAAATTTTAAAAGGTATAAAAATATTTAAAAATGGTTAATTTTAAGTACCAATACCATATGGTACAAAAATTGCATCTACAACATACCGCAGAATTCTAAAATAAAATAAAATATACTAGTTTCTATTTAAAGATGTACTTCACTTCCGGTATAACTGAAAGTGCCTCATTTATGATATTATTATATTTGCACTTAAGGGTCTCGAAAACCACTGCTGGTGCAATTTCAAAACTCTAATAAAATTTTTGTCTTTTATAACTTCTAATCAAAACTAGTCATGCTATACCCTGTATATTTTATTATTTTGTTACAAAAGCGTCCAAAAGTCACCGCTTCTAATTGACAGCGTACATTTTATTAAGTAATCAACTTTTAACTTCCAAAAGATAACTTGGTAGTAAGAATGGTTTATAAATAATATCAGACAAGGTAATTAAATAATGCAACATTAAGATCATCTAGTAGAAATTTGGAAGACAAAATACTAAAGAATCCAAGACCAAGAATAATGTTACCAGTATTTCAAGCATCATTTGATTTTTTCTTCACCTTAACATTTCCGGCTGATTCCGATTTTCGACATTGCTTTGTTGCTGACTTCCAATAGCCATAACGTTGGTCTATTCCAACTTGCTTCCAGCATAGACAGTAAAGTCGTTGACGTGAGTACGACTCAAGTACCAGTAATTTTATTAGCTGCTGCTGATGGAATTCTCGGTAGATTATTTAGGCTTAGTAAATGTATGGACTCATCTCTACAGTAAAGTAAAAAGAAGACATTTTGTTGTGAGATATCAGAAGCATACAATTTCTGCAAATACGCAACGTATTAACAAACAAACCCTCTTATATAATTTTACAGCTTTATTTTCACCCCATATCTTATATAAACAGAATAGGAATAATTCGACGGTTTCAAACCGAAAATTTTAACATTTACTTTACTTTTTGTGGAGTTAGTATGTTATAATAAAACAAAAAAAACGACATTAAACTTTGCGTATCGATTTTATTTATTATTAATAATGCACATCTGATTAGATTTTGACATAATATATCAAGCTAAATGGCCGTTAACCTAAATAGATTTTGAAAATTTTGGAATATTTTCAAAAGTATATTTATTTTACAAATTTCTTCTTCAATTAAAAGTTGTTTATAATTCAATTGTATACAACTTTTGTTTAGACTATTTTTGACTCTTTAAATAATTACTGAGATATGACTATCACGTGACACTTAACAATTTCCCCACCAATACTAATTTTAAAAAAATTATAAAACAAAAGTTGTTGGAAATAATATTTTCTATAACTTTTGTGTTTAAAACATTTTTGTTCTTAAAAGCAATTTTAATTTTCTAGTCGTAAAAGGCTAGTGGGTAGCAGGAAGCGTTTGTATTACCTGTTAGATACATTTAACAATTGTTGGTCGTTACTGAAATTTATAAGTGGATTTCCAATAACACATTTTCTTCTTTCTTAAACGTTGATTTTTTTCCACTTTTTTTCAAATTATTAAGTTGTGAGTTGCGAAGTTGTTAAACGTTTATTTTATTCTTCGAGCAAAATGTTTTATATCGCCGCACACTTTCGATACTTCTTTATACGTTTGTATATAAATACCAACATATTGGTTGCGTTATCTGTTAACATTTCAACCGGAAATTAATGCAATCTATGAGTGAAATATTAAAATCTATTTTTAAATAATAAAATCGACTTTTATCATTAGAAGAAACTGTGAAACATGCCAACTTTTGCTTTCTTTGGTTTGTAATTTTCTGATCAATATATATGTATTTTCATAAAACTTTTTTTGATCTATATTTTGTCTACATTGTAGACGCAACAATACTTATTTGGTCAATCAACAGGAATTGCTCTACTCGAGCAAGCGCTCTTGACTAAACGTTTTCTTCTATAATAAATAACTAATAAACTTCTTGATTACTAAAAAAATATTGCACATGCAATTCTGGTATCAAAAAGGTAAGAAACTATTAAAAAGTAAAATTTGCAAACCGAAACAGCACTTCCGCATTTGAATGTTCCGACATCTGTTAAGTTAAATTATTTTCGTAATCCGAATTTAGTTAAATAAATAAAAAAGTTTTTTTTCTTTAATGTAGTTTTCTTTTCAAATTCGTTCAAAATAATTTCAAGTCTAAAAGGGTTAAACAAACTTATACACTCTTCACGAAGTTTAATAAATAAACTCTGTCGCTTTCGAAACATTAGTGTTGTTTAGCAAAGGTCGGATAGCTTACGGAACACCATCAAAAAGTTAATTAATTAAACTTTAAACCGATCTTCTTACCTAATAAGTGGAAAAATAAATCACGTCACCGTACCACACCAAGTTAAATTTAAATAAATTAGGATGATCTTGCAATAGTTACTCGTTTACTTAATTATATTTAAGTAAGCACAATTTGTTGTATACAATATAAATTTTTATTTTAAACTTTAAATTTTAATTTGAATACTAGTCGTGTTTTGTAACATTGAGTTTAAGCCTTTTCTCGTCATTTTTTAAATTAATAATTTGTATAAGAGGTTGATAAAAATAATAATGTTTATTAGCCGCCATATAATACGCACGCTATATAATATAAACTATAGATTGTATAAAACAAAATAATTTTAATGTACTGTTTGCGCAGTATCACAAAAACGCAGAAGTAATTATATATTATGACGGCTAAAGGGCGCACAATTAGAAAGCCTCCAAAGAGGTTTCTACTCTTCCTTTGTTACGGTTTTATTTCCCGTATTAAGGACGTATATTGTGAGCCGTTTTAGAACGTGTGTCGCAAGTAGTATGGTGCGACGAAAAGTCGTACTTGGCGCGCATGTTGCTAATTTTCTATTGGTGGAAATTAAATTTGACAAAATTTTTAAGACGGACAGCGGATATTTTCCTTTCTCGTTTGACACACGTGGGTATTTTAGCATTTTTTCTCAAGTGAAATTGTCACCAAAAACTATTTAATGTGGGTTTTACAATTTCCAATAGAAATTGGCGTTTACGTTTAATCTGTCTACATTCACCGTGAGTATTTGCGTTTCTTTCCTATTTGCTTTAATTCTAATTGCTACATATGCTTTTAGCACGTTATGTTTGGTATCATGTGTTTGTTGTGTACGACACTGGAATAACTCTTGAGGGTGCTGGAGTAGCTAATTAAGAACCTTTCCTATAAATGAAAGACAACACCACGGTTTCGCATTAATCAAGCCGCAGACCAACGGTGAATACCACGTCTACAGAGGTTGGCTATGTTGCATACTTCTAGCGAGGGAGTCACTTGTGTGCTGTTCTTCTCCGCACACTACCCCTAAGAAGAATTCCTAGGCCTATTTACCTTCCCCAAAATGTCGATACCGGCGCTAGCAGAATACCTTTATTTCCGGAACTACACTTGACGTTTACAGCTAAGTTTTAGTATTTAAACCACTTACTCATAAATAATAATGCGTATGAAGCTCGAGTACAGATGACATAAAACGGCTCGATAGTTAATATCTAAGTAACTTTTATTCGGTGTACTCTCTTCAACCGGAAGTTTGTTTAAATCAGCTCAATAAGGGCTGGAGCGCTTAATTTAGAAGGGTTGTCGCAGACCCAAAAAGCCTTTTGGGTTTGCGGGAGGTACTTACCTTTTGTTTTGTTGTTTAGATTTAGTGTAACTCTCCGTGTGTAAATGATATGTGTACGCAGAGCCTTAATAGCAGCCACTTCTTAATTTGAATGATAATTCTTAATTGAAGCGTTTAACTAAAGCTTACCTAAAATTCAACATCTTAACTAAAAGCCTAGTTTATTGTAAGCGAGGCTGATACTAACGCACGTAACTATATGCAACAGTCACTCTATTTCTGTCATATTCTTATAATATTTTAAGATTTGTTTGTTATACTGTATGGTTTGTCTCTTTCTCTCTCTGGTTTGTGTTCGATTTGGCATATTAGATTTTAAGTAAAACCTGTTTATCTCCTGTTGGTCGGTTTTATTTCTTCCTTTATTCAGCAAGTGGCGCCTTGTTAGACCAGCAGTCAAATTTTTTATAGTTATTCAGGAATCTACCAACTCCTCGACGAAGCCGGACGCTGCTGCTCTAACTACTATAAATATTTTTATCCTCCACTAATTTAGTGCGCTACATCGAGCTAAATTCCCTTTATTTGCTTTCTAGCTTGTACCGCTAGAGCCGTCGCTTTTTTTTTTGGTTATTTTGTAGACTACAACCGTTACACCTTGCTAACCCACATTCAATGAGATATATACAGGGTGTTTTTGAAAGGTGTGTACATGGTTTTACCAGAGGTTCTCTTGGTCAAAATAGACCGTTTGACACTAATTTACCTATAACTAAAAAGCCACCAAACTTTCCAAAAAAATATTGTATATTGGGAATAACTCGAGACAGATTTTGATCCGCTTTCGTATGCTGGTTGTCCGCTTTTAAAGACGTTTTTCTGTTTAATATGAACAAATTTCTGATGACAGAAAAAGTTGCTTTTATACGGTAACTGTCAAATAAATAATAATATCTTAACAACCGTTAACAATACAAAATAATTCTGACAAATAAAATGAACAATTTGTAAACTTTTTTCTCTTTTGTAAAATTGCGCTAATGTTAATAGTTCGATCAGAAAAAAATTAAAATCATATCTATTCAAAGCGCATCCATACGCTTAGAAATTCAAGTAGACTACTAGTAGGCTATGCGATCAAATCTACGAGTATTATTTGTGACATTCATTTTCGGATCTTCCAAGATTACTCACATTTCTATTTTGCAATTAACTACTTGAAAAATGGGCTACACATTTGCCGAACAGACTTATATGCTGTTAGTGTTGGGTTTTTGCAGTGGCAATTGTCGGGAGAGCGTGAGAGTTTAAGTAGAAAGTTCCCAAATCGGATTGATATGATTGCATAGCCTACTAGCAGTCTATTTCAATTATAGAATTAGTATAGATACGCCTTGCAGGGATGTAATTTTAATTTTTTTCTGATCGAACTAATAACATTAACGCAATTTAACAAAAGAGAAAAAAAGTTTTCAAATTGTTCATTTTATTTGTCAGAATTATTTTGTTTTTGTATCGTTGACGGTTGTTAAAATATTATCACGGTTCTTGAGTTATTCCCAATATACAATATTTTTTGGTAAGTTTGACGCCCTCTGGCGCCCTTATGGTGCACTTTTGGTGCAAACAGTCTATTTTAAGCCAGAGAGCCTCTGGTAAAGCCCACCTTTTAGAAACACCCTGTATAGTAACCAAAAGAAACAAAAACAAATAATGAATAACAAAAAAAAAAAAATATATGGTAGGGACAAAAATGGACAGACAACAATTATCGATTTATCTGTTTGAGCTGAAGCTTTTTTTCAATTTCAATCTTGATGATGTGAAATGTAAAAGATCTTTCAAATATTGCCGTTTTATGTATAGGAGGTGTAAGTAGACTCCTGTATCTAAAATTAAGATTATGGACGTCAGTATGAAAATTTAATCGTTCAAAAAGGTATCGTGGAATTTTTTTAATAATAATTTTAAAATACAAACACAAACAGTGCAGAAGACGCCTATTTTTTTATATTCAGCCAATTAGCATCAACCAACTTATAAGAAACTAGTCAGATGCCCATTTTCTAAAAATGGGCTCTAGAACGCTTAAATTTAAAAAAAATTGAAAAATAGCATCTCATTTGAGTCGCATTCAAGCCTGTGTGGTCATGTCATACATGGATAGACTCCATTTGTCGTACCCTTTCGAACGATATATCGCATGCCTATCTTTGCTTAAAGTTTGTGACGGCCCCACTTGGTGGGGCCGGTACCCTGGTGGGACCGACTTCAAACTTCGACTTCTAAGAATTTTGAGGTATTGTTTGTCAAAATCGGTCCAGCCGTTCCGGAGGAGTAGCGTAACAAACAGAAGGACAAACATTTAACAATTTTATATATATTGATATGCTCTCTTCTTCTGATACCATAAACGAATCTAAGGCATGCGTTTTGAACTCTGTTGAATTCTGTTAACATCAGTTCTAACAAGGCAGTGATCGCAAAAGTTGAAGTGTGAAAACTCTATTGAATCGCACAATTAAATTTTTAAACTTTTTGTCAAGAAAATGTCTGTTAGAAAAGAGAACTTTGAGATTTGCACAATCTTTTTGAATCAGTTTAGCGATATGAAATTTAAAACGTTAATTTGTGTCAATATAAAGTCCTAAATTTCTTAACGCAATTTAATCGTGCTCCGTCAATTTAAACTTCTAGTTCAGAAGCAAATTTTTTTGTAATTTGCGACTGCCAAACACAAATACGCTACACTATTTAACATTTATTTTTAAACAGCGATTCTTTGATAATAATATTAAATTTAGGAGATCTTCGTTAATTTGATCAGAAGCTGCTTGTGTATCACCAGGTTCAAATGCTTTAGAATAATCAAATAAAACCAGAGCAACTATATTATTATCATTTAATGATCTAAAATGTCGTCAGAAATATTAAATAGAGCTGTAGTGCAACTGTTACCAGTTCTAAACCCAGATTGAAGTGATGGTAGTATGTTGTTCAAATTTAAATGATTTATTAGTTGAAAATTCACTTTTCGTGGTAAAATTTTGGACAATGTTGGAAGAATACTTATCAGTCGTAGGTCTGTTAAATTCCGCGATTAGTTTAAAACTCAGTGTACAAGTAACATTAATTCTAACATTCGAGTCATAGTAATCTTTAAGATTTTCAAAATTATTGGTTTTAATAGATTGTGAAGAAAAAGTAAAATAATTATTAATTTTATCTACATTTTTAGATTAGGTCTGACGAGCCTAATAATTACAATACAAATGAACAAATTGCTGAGTATTTTCTTGTGACGTTTTATTTTGATGAAATGATTAGACCATTCTTATAGGAGAGCTAAGGGTAGAAATAAAACACTTTTTTGCAATTTTTTCTTGCTTTCTAGGCGCAACGCCTACACTGTTCAAACGTTTTGATATACCGCAAAATCCATCTACACGCACGGAATGAAATCGTCAATAACCCCACCAATGCTGATGAAAGAGGAGCACGTATTTTGCTCTCTTGCTTTGCTGAAATGTAACGCATCTCATCGCTCTGGGCAATGGATCAAGCAACAAAGCCGTTTTGTATTGAGGAACAACTGATCAAGATAGACGTCACGGAACCAGATCCCCAAGTCTTTGACGTACAACTGCGCTGGAGTCACACGCTCGCCTACACATGTCATAACAGGACTCACTGGAGCACCATGCCTGATTTTGCATTCGTCCTACTACCGGCTCTAAGTATTTGAGGTACTACCTGTCGGATAGAGGTACACTCATGAAATTTAAAACTTGGACACCACAATTTCTGTAAACAAAAGTTTGCACATTGTGAAGCGGGCTTAAGGGTATCATTTACAATTCTAACAGCAGGTAGTCTCAGCAGGGGTTATCTTATAGAAGGACTGTAGAATGAATCATTACACTAAGCACGTTTTAGAAAATAGGTAATTTACGTTGCTTACTTAATTTTTTTCTTTAAAGAATATATTTGAAGGTATCGCTAATTAAACACCATAGCTCGATTAATTATCGAATCAAAATTTTGTTTAGAAAATGTTTACAAAATAAAATTAGAAATAATTTTGATTTAAAAACGTCTACAAGCAATAACTTTTAAATTAAATCAAAAACTAAACATGGTTATTTGGGTTGACTGATTATTACTTATTTTTAAATAAATCTAACCTACTAATTATTGTAAGTTATTAAAAAAAATCATTAAACTCTCTATTCATAATATTTAGTCCTTACAAAATGTATATTTTATGACGTTTCATTTTTTCTGTAGTTAATATAAAAAGTGAAAATAAAACCTAAGGCAATTCTTATTGTCAACGTATATATTTAGTTTTTGACAAGAATTTATTACATAATTATAATTAAGATACCAAGTTATAGTTTAAATACGGATACGAGAAAATAACTTGGAGCTGTTACCCTGGCCAGCAAAAAGCCCAGATTTTAACATTATCGAAAATGTTTGGGCTCGAATACTTGCTGTTATCCGAAGACAACAAGGGCCAAATTTTATACCAGTAAACCGTAATGCACTAATTGCAGCCATTGATACCGCATGGGAAACGATTAATATTAATTATATTGATACCTTGATAGCGTCAATGAGCAGACGCCTCCAAGAATGTATCAATAATAATGGAGGTCACACCCATTATTGATTTCTTATATTTATTTATATAGTAATACCTTTATTTAAAAAAAAGTTTTCATTTAATTTTAAACTATAACTTGGTATCTTAATTATAATTATGTAATAAATTCTTGTCAAAAACTAAATATATACGTTGACAATAAGAATTGCCTTAGTTTTTATTTTCACTTTTTATATTAACTACAGAAAAAATGAAACGTCATAAAATATACATTTTGTAAGGACTAAATATTATGAATAGAGAGTTTAATGATTTTTTTAATAACTTACAATAATTAGTAGGTTAGATTTATTTAAAAATAAGTAATAATCAGTCAAACCAAATAACCATGTTTGGTTTTTTATTTAATTTAAAAGTTATTGCTTGTTATTTCTAATTTTATTTTGTAAACATTTCCTAAACAAAATTTTGATTCGATAATTAATCGAGCTATGGTGTTTAATTAGCGATACCTTCAAATATATTCTTTAAAGAAAAAATTAAGTAAGCAACGTAAATTACCTATTTTCTAAAACGTGCTTAGTGTAATGATTCATTCTACAGTCCTTCTATAAGATAACCCCTGCTGAGACTACCTGCTGTTAGAATTGTAAATGATACCCTTAAGCCCGCTTCACAATGTGCATACTTTTGTTTACAGAAATTGTGGTGTCCAAGTTTTAAATTTCATGAGTGTACCTCTATCCGACAGGTAGTACCTCAAATACTTAGAGCCGGTAGTAGGACGAATGAAAAATCAGGCATGGTGCTCCAGTGAGTCCTGTTTATGACATGTGTAGGCGAGCGTGTGACTCCAGCGCAGTTGTACGTACCCTTAAGCCCCCTTCACAATGTGCATACTTTTGTTTACAGAAATTGTAGTGTCCAAGTTTTAAATTTCATGAGTGTACAAGCACAAGTTGATCCTACCTCACGAAACTTATCGTATGCAGTTCTGACGTCTTAACGTTGTCGAATACAGGACACGCATAATTCTCCTCAACTCAGTATTTTAACACGTCATAATCTCAACCATACTCACCAGCAGCACCACAACGCAGCACTCTCGATTAGTTTTCCAGATCCCTATGTCATCAAAAACATCGAGATAACATGATCGTCTACATCATTTTTCAAAGACGGAATTATTCGGCAGAACCCCAACATTAAGGAACATAGCCAATTACAGCTGAAGAAGGAAGAAAGCCTCACACAATCACCTACTATGGGAGACACCCGCAATTAGACTACGCTACAACCTCGGAAGAGTGATCATTGCAACAAAATTTTTATCATTGGCCCGGGAGTACCTATACTGATATCGGTATCGCTGATGATGATAGCTTAGCTATTAAAACACGTGTCCGAGTAAAGTTTTTTTGTGCAGTTTTTGGTGTTTTCTGTTTGTTAAATAGACGCTGCAGTTTAGTACTCCATTCCCCGTCCTGTTTAAATTGTCGCATACAAGGTTGAATTCTAAATTGAAAACGTGTAGTGTGTGTGACAATAAATCTAAAAGAAACTGCATTAAGGAATTTAATTCGTTATAATGAACTAATCTAAAATGTATGCTAGATCTAATTTTGTACTATCATTTTTGTAGTTTCTTTGTATTTCTACGTCCGTTACTTGTCCAATGCTTTTTGGATCGTTAATGCCTCATGGTATGTTTTAATTGGTATGGTTAATACCTATACACTTAAGGTATACAAGGATCTGTAATTAAACAACCTTTTTTTATGGATAACGTAGTAAATCACGTTGGGCTGCTGCAATCGTATTAACCACTTAGATGCGTTCCTACATACTAAATTCCTGTATTGCTGGCAAAGAAAGATCAACGAAGTTGGAGTAATTTCTCCTTATCACCTAAAAGACCTTTTAATTGGACAACATTTCTCCTTAGTTGTAGATTAGAGATAACCAATTAAACAGTAATAAATTTTAGCCTGTTTTAATTTCTGGTAACAAATGTTACGCTAATTAATGATTCAACAATCAGCATTAAACATTCAGCGTGTATAAAAGTTAATATCGATTGATTAAAAATTCTTCTTTAAAGAAAAATAGGCATTCGATGTGGATGGATAAATAAAAATTAACCAGATCAACGTAACATTGATGATATCATCATCTACATTTAAAACAAAACGTCGGTTAAAATAAAAACTTTTTTGTTTGTTTATACATGCACGCCTCATACGCAATATAAAGTTATTTATTCTTTATAAAAAATAAAATTAGTTGAATAAAGCATTCTTATTATAGGACAAACGAACCCAAGCTTTGAGATTGATAAACAATTTTGAACAAAAAGAAAGAGTTTCTCATTGCTCGAGTTGCAATTAATATATTTTTTTAATATAGGGTAATCCATCGCTATAAGTTAACTAGCAAAAAAAATACTATGTGAAAAGTAGGCTGTGAAACATCGTTTAAGGAGGGAAAGGAATATTTATGTCAAAAACCAATTTTCGCTATTTTTGATCTACAGAATTTTGTTTTGTATTTACAGATGCATTAGTAAAATTGGTGTTGGTGATGTTCTAAAACGAACTTAGGAGAGTGAAGAATTATTACCCGTTGGTTAATTTTCAATAAAGCAATGAATAGTTACTTGTGTAACTAGTGCAGAAAGTGCATATTTGTTGCACGATGCATCAAGTTTGCAGTTTTCGACTTTTGCACATGTTGTACACAACACCTTTTTAAGATTGAAAAATATAAAAAAATTAAAAAAATAAAAACTACTTTTTACTGTAGTGCAAAAAAATAATAATGTTTTGCAGTAAAAGGCACTAATTTTCTGACAACATTGGTTGTTAGAAATGCAATTTTAAGCCATTTCAGAACACAAGCAGTAAGAAATTTAAAAATTAGTGGAAGAAATGATATAAGGTTTAATTGCTATAATAATGTCTGCATATACGCGAAGATGAAAATTTTTTTTTTGACAAATTGACAGGTGAAACATAATGTTAGTAGAGTATAAATAAACAGTAAAGCAGTATTAAACCGTATATAATTGGAAATAAACATTATAATTGGAACATCAACAAAAATGTACTGCATGATTGATTATACAATTAATAGTTATTGACATACGTTTCCATAGTGCATTTGAGTCTTACACACTAGATTATAATGCAGCGTTGTCCTTGTTCAATTCAATATTTATTTTGTCTTAAAAAATTTTTTCTATAACAAAAGATTCGGTTTGTCCCTTTACAATCTCAAAAAATAAATAAAAAACATCATAATATTTCATTAAATTAAAATTTAACTAATTCCTGTTTCCTTCTTCAACCTTCCATCCCTCTCTTCTCTAAACTTTCCAGTATTTTTCTTTTCCTCTCCTCTATCCCTTTCCTCTTCTCCAACACTTCCCTCATCCATTGTTTTCCTTCCCCTTTCTCTCCTAGTAGTAACTTCCATTCCTTTTCCTCATGTCTTGTTTCCCTGCATCCCTCTTTTATATGTATTATATTTTCCCATTCATCCCAACACAACCTGCATACTCTCTCCTCATCACTCATCCAATATTTATTTTCATTTTCTTCACTACCCATTCTGAACCTTGCAATCATTCTTATTTCATTCATTCCTTTTCCTTCTGTTATGTACCTTGGTGTCTTGTCTGTCATTATTTTTATGTATTTCCGTTATGTTTTCCTTCCTTTATTTTTGCTCTTCTTTCCTGCTTCTGAGTATCTTTGTCTCTTGCAAATTATTTCCTCTTCCATCTTTCTCCCCCCTCTCTTAATCTCTTCTCTCACGTATCCCACTCTTTCATTAGTATTTTTCTTCTTGTTAACACTTCATTTACAACACTGCATTCATGAGTACCTTGAAGTTTGTAGACCAATTCTATTCGACAAAGTTTCAAAGCGGAGACGTTTGAGTGGTTTTGTCAAAAGATCAGCTAATTGATCCTTTCCACTAACGTGTTCGAGCTTTATTTCTTTATTCAGATATCGTTCTCGTACATAAAACGCCTAACTTCTATATGTTTGGAGCGTTTGTAGTATACTGATTTTTGGCCAATTTTACTGCGTCTATGAATAATGTTGGGGTAGAATTCAAAATCGAAAGGATTCAATAATTCTGATAAAAGTCTCTTCAGCCAAACTAATTGTTTTGTTCTTTCACTTACAGCGATAATTTTAGCCTCGGTCGTAGAAAGTGCTACCACCGTCTGCAATTGACTAATCCAGGATACCGCTCCACAACCATAAGTAGTTATAATACCCGATGTTGAGCGTCTTGTCTTCTTGTCACCAGCAAAATCTGCGTCACTGTAAACTTTCAATTGACTGTCATTCCTTTGGTACGTAATACAATAATTCAGTGATCCTCGTAAATACCTAAAAATTCTTTTTACATTCACCCAATCTAAGTTGAATGGCCTCTCCATAGCCCTTGCTGCTTTATTGACCGCAAATGCGATATCAGGTCGAGTTACTGCCGCTAAATAAGTAAGACACCTTATGGCTTCCCTATACGGAACGTTTTTCGCAAGATTAAAGTCTTCTCCATCTTCACGACCTACAGAAGTTGAGACAGAATTTGATTCGGCCATTCCAAACTTCATCAATATTTGGTTTGCATAAGCTTCTTGACTTATAGAAATGGAACCGTTCTCATGACACTTTATTTTCATGCCAAGAAAATTTTTCAATGAACCCAAAGAAATTTGAAATTCCCGCTCTAGATCAGCCAAGAATTCGTCAATTATATTTTCATTGTTGCTCACGACCAAACCATCATCAACATATATAGCAACATAGAGACTACTTTGCTTATCTGTTCGATAAAATAGACACGGATCAGCTGAACTATTTTTCAAACCGACTTTCTTCATGAATTTAACAAACCTCTCGTTCCAGCAACGAGGTGCCTGTTTTAAACCATATAAGCTTTGTTTCAAGTGACACACCCGATCAGTACCATCTTCAAATCCATCAGGTTGTTCTAAATAAACATCTTCTTGTAGTATACCATTCAGAAATGCCGTCTTAACATCAAATTGTTTTAATGTCATTTGCTTTGTGGCAGCTAAAGCATGTAACATCCTAATTGTATCGTAGCGTGCGACTGGACTGAATGTCTCTTCGTAATCAATTCCTTCTTGTTGGACAAACCCTTTCGCTATTAATCTAGCTTTAAATCGAATACTTCCATTATATGAAATTTTGCGCCGCAAAACCCAGCGATTTTGTAAAACTTTCATATTGGGTGACCTGTCTACAAGCTCCCACGTTTGATTTTCTTTTAATGATTTTAATTCATCATGCATAGCAGACATCCATTTTTGTTTCTCATTTGACTGAACTGCTTCAGAATAGGAATTTGGATTTGAACACTTATCCGACTGAATTTCAGATAGGAATACAAATTCATCACCTACCATCCAATTCGGTTTACTAACTTCACGCTTACTTCTACTGTGTCCTTCTTCGTGGCTGTTTTTTACCGGAATATCTTCTCTTCCTTCGGATACAGATGCTATATCTTCAATTTCTTCTGTAGCTTTACTGTTCTCACTAACATTTTCTTGCTGTGTTTTTTCCTTTTTAACCTCTTCTTTTAAATTTACATTATTAACATTTCTATTCTTACTACATGTAGTTTGTGTTTCCTCCAATGCTGTATTGCTTTGATTGAAACTACAAATTACTTCTGGTTTGAATTTCACATCATGGCTGAGAATTACTTTTCTTTTAGAAGGAATCCATAATCTATATCCATCCTTGTCATTCACATAGCCTACAAAGTATCCAAAAACTGCCTTGTCATCAAAATTAAAGCGAAAATTCTTGGGTACATGCACATAACACTGCGTTCCAAAAATCTTGAAATGGTTGAGCTTACCTAATTCTTTCCCATACCACAATTCGTAAGGAACCTTATCATTTATAGTTGATTTTCCTTTACGATTCAGTAAGTATGCTGCTGTGTTACATGCCTCAGCCCATAATTCCTTCGGAAGTTTTGTTGGATTAAGCATCGAACGAGCTGCTTCGACTATAGTCCTATTTTCCCGTTCGGCTACACCATTTTGTTGTGGTGTGTATGGTGGCGTTATGAAGTACTCAATGCCTCGACTTTCTAACAGTTCAGCAACTTTCCTATTGTCAAATTCTTTACCTCCATCACACCTAAAGTTTTTACAACATGACCTTTCGTACTAGCTTCATTCAAGAAAGTTTTAAGCACTCCTACTACTTCACTTTTATGTTTTAAAAAATACAGTCTAAGAAATTTACTAAAATCATCCTTAAAGCACACATAGTAACGAGCACCACCTAATGAGACCACATCTGCATGAATTAAATCACCAACGTTACTGGCCCGATTAGTACGTATTTTGAATGGCAAACGATGCATTTTACCGACTGCACATCCATCACAAAATTTTTCGTCGCTATAATTTACATCAATGTTCATTCGTTTTAACATGTGCTTTACATGTTGCCTATTTTGATGTGCAAAACGTTCATGATACACCTGTAAAATGTCATTTTTAGTAGTTAAATTCACTTGCATTATTTGCTTTGGCTTTATGACGTGCATATTCAAAGCATACAACCCATTACAAATGAAACCGTTCATTACAACACTATTACTGGTCATATTACGAATTGTAACTATATAATTATCCATTGTTGTGCTATAACCATTATCTGCAGTTGCTTTTACCGAAAACAGATGAGCACTTGGATTAGGTATGTAGAAAACATTTTTCAGCTCGGCATTAATCCATGAACCATTGTCATCTCAAACTTGAACTTTAATGGTACCTTCTCCATGAGCTAACATGACTGCATCTTGCTTTTCTAGTGAAATTTTCTCTGGAACAACAAACTTTGTATAGAATGTAAAGTACTGTTTATTTGAAGTTATGTGTCTTGATGCACCACTGTCACAATACTAGTTGTCAGCACCAACATTAATCTTTCTATCAACTTTTGCCCCCATAACTTGAGTATAAAATGCTACACTTCCGACTGAAGGTTTATTACTTTTATCTCCTTTTTTTAATGGACATTCTGCTGCCCAATGGCCTAATTGTTTACAGTTGTTACAAGGAAACTTCTTCTTTGCACGATTCACGTTACTTTTAGACTTTCCTACTGTGTCACTTCTGGACCTACGCACAACAAATGCTTTTGTTTCGGATGCATTTTTATCACTATGCATTTCGCGGAATTCAATAGTGCACAATGTTTCAATTAATAAATTTAATTTTTGCTCGTTTGTAGGAATTGTATCCCACAAATCTTTAAAATTGTCGTAGTCTTTGCTTAACGTTGACAAAATTCTTCCAATCAACATTCGTTCTGATAATGTGTTCTCGTCGTTCTTTTGTAATTCACCATTTAGTTTAGATCAACAAATAACTTCTGTAATTTAGCCACATGCGTACTAATGTCTTCCTTTTCATCATGTACAATTCTAAAGAAAGATTCAATTAGCATGTTCAACCTCTGTGTGCTACTGCGCTCGAATCTTGCACTTAATTTATCCCACAATTCCTTTGCATTGTTACACGTTAAAACAAGTTCTGCCACAGAACTGCTCAAAGATCCTGCCATTATACTGGCAGTCCTTGCATCATTCTTTGCCATTCAGCAACCTGATTCTTCTGATCCAGGATAATTTACCTTCAACTATATCTTCCAACCCGTATGCACGCAGAACCATTTTCATGTGCCATTTCCATTTGACCCAGTCTTCTGGACCTTCCAATTTGTCGATAGTTACTTTAAATTCACTAGACGCCATTTTGTTGATATGCTGTACACTTGTAATTACATCAACTTTCACAGTTTATCGCAACTATATACAATTATCTGGACCATAACCTGTTAGTAGAGTATAAATAAACAGCAAAGCAGTATTAAACCATATATAGGGTGTCCACCGGGAACGCCATCGATAGATTATAGAAAAACTGTACATGGGAAAAATTTGAAAATTTGGTAGTGTACTAACATCGGCGGGGGCAGTTCTGCTAAAATATTTTCAAGATGGTGACACTTCCGGTTACACCGGAAGTATGTGTCAACTTGCTTATTTTAAATAGAACACCCTATATATTATTCTATTTTTAAATTTTGCCTAAAATTCTAGACACATTTTGTGTATAATTTCCTATTCCTAAGTCTAACTGTTTTGGACTTATTTTAAATTTTATGTCAAAAATGACGTTTTCAGGCCTAAACAAAATTATAAAATTTGCCTATACTAATGTCTTTATTATTTAATTGAAATAGGTTTCTTGAGCAGGGGACCTATTTTAGTGGGATATGTCGATATTTTGATAATAAATTAATACAGGGCGATCAAAAAAAAGGATTAAAATTGAATTCAAAAACACGTCAAAAGTCATTTTTTAAACGCAAGCACCATGTTTTTATAGCTTCATTTTATTTAGCATCAAAATAAGGTTGACTTTGTACAAGGTTGTCTATTCAAAAATTCATGGTTTTCGAAATATTGGCAATTTAACTTTTTTGTTGCACAAATGCTATTGTATTTCTTTTAATATGAATGATTATTTCTAGTTGGCCATGATGGCGTTAGAAAACAATCATCTGTCAAGGATATGTCAAACTGTTAAAATTTTCAATAAACATGCCGGGATGCTTAAATTATACAAACGAAGATTACTTAATTTTTATTTATTATTTATGGACAATGTGATAAAGTTATATTAAGAACATGTGTTACAGTTAACTGACCGACTGTGAGTGCTAAAGTGCATATCGTTACCAAAGCGATAACTTTAAATGCTTGAAACACACGTGTGTCGATAAAGCCAGGTGTTCTTTCGTTGTGTGTGTAATACTGTACAAGTAATTACTTGGCTTTATCGACACGTGTGTTTCAAGCATAATAAGTTATCGCTTTGATAACGATATGCACTTTAACACTCACAGTCGGTACAGTTAACTGTTGGCATTTCTTAGTTTGATAAACACAGTTTGACATATCCTTGACCGATGATTGTTTTCTAACGCCATCATGGCCAACTAGGAATAACCATTCATATTAAAAGAAATTAATAGCATTTGTGCAACAAAAAAAAATGTTAAATTGCCAATATTTCGAAAACCATGAATTTTTTGAATAGACAAGCTTGTACAAAGTCAACCTTATTTTTGATGCTAAATAAGATAAAATTATAAAAACATGGTGCTTGCATTTTAAAAAAATGACTTTTGACGTGTTTTTTGAATTTAATTTTAATCCTTTTTTTTTGATTGCCCTATATTAATTTATTATCAAAATATCTACATAATTTACTAAAATAGGTCCCCTGCTATAAGAGAACTTATTCCAATTAAATAATAAAGGCATTAGTATAAGAAAATTTTATCATTTTGTTTAGGCCTGAAACGTCATTTTTGACATAAAATTTAAAATAAGTCCAAAACAGTTAGACTTAGGTATAGGACATTATACACAAAATGTGTCTACAATTTTGTGAAAAATCCAAAAATAGAATAATATATAGGATGTTATATTTAAAATAAGCAACTTGACACATACTTCCGGTATAACCGGAAGTGTCACAATTTTGATAATATTTTAACGGAACTACCCCCGTCGATGTTAGTATACTACCAAATTTTCAAATTTTTCCCATGTACAGTTTTTCTATAATCTATCGATGGCGTTCCCGGTGGGACACCCTGTATAATTGAAATAAACATTATAATTGGAACATCAACGAAAAATGTACTACATGATTTATTATACAATTAATAGTTATTGACATACGTTTCCAAAGTGCATTCGAGTCTTACACACTAGATTATAATGCAGCGTTGTCCTTGTTAACACATAAGATAAAATGAAAACTTTAATTATGGGTGTTAGCTTCTTACCTAAAAACCACATCTTTTGTAAAAAATGCCCCTTTCCTCTTGAACCCTGACAACTGAATTTCAAAATCATTGCAAGATTTTATGCGCGAGCTTATGATGAAAACAAAAACACAAAATAAAAAAAACTATCACCTAGCTGACTGCGATTGACCATGCAATAATTTTGGTTCCTCGGCCAAAATCGTTTTTATCCTCGCTTCAAGTCGGTCTTGCAGTTATGCTGCACAGAAAAATTGGATCTAAGCTTATAATTGATATTTTACACAATCTTGGATGTTGTACATCTTACGATGAAGCAACCTGACCACTTCAGTCAATTTGTTTTTGATAATGCAGATCTCAATATTAATACGATTGATGGAAAAAATACTATGCAGAGTATGGAATTCCGATTATAACTCCTCATAATTGTTTTGAAGACCTTCAACCAATAAGAAGAATTAAGTATCCTCCAAGAATGAGTGAGATAACCGTTCTAAATTGAATTTCATTATTTTGAAAAAACCAAACCGCTAGGAAACAACATATTAATAGAAAAAAATAGATATTCACGACATCGATGATTTCGATTTGTCAAATGCTGATATATTAAGGTTTTTTGGTAAATTTCAGTCATCTAAATAGGAAACTATATCTGGGTGGAATGGATTCATGTCAAAACTCAATAAAGAGTTGCCTTTTGAGCGTAGTAGAGTCGAATGTCTATCATTCGTTAATAATCCACCTACAGATTGCAATACAATTTTAACAGTTTTGAAATACGCTACAGAAGCATCTGAAAAGCGGGGACACATACATGTTTTGTCATTTTCAACCAACCCTTGTATCAAAAAGCATTTGGAATAGTTGCAACTTGCAATGATCCATCTTTATCCAATTTAATTATTAGACTTGGTGGATTTCATCTACTTATGTCTTTTATGGGGTGTATAGGATATGTTATTAGAGAAAGTGGGATTGAAAAAGTCCTTTCTGTTTGCTATGCCCTATGTACTCTTAAAAAAATGCTAACAGGCCATGCATATACCAGAGCTGTGCGTGGGCATACGCTGTTATTGTTAACATTAGTCAAATTAATTTTATTGCAAATTAAACTTTCTGATAAAAAGAAAAAAAAAGAGTTTGAAAAATTGTGGAAGGCTTTGTTGAAGGTATACTCAGTATACTATTGGCGCGGAGTAATAAACCTGTCAGAATTATCGAATCTCCCGTATTGCAGTGACGTAGGTACCTGATACGCTTGGAAAATCATATTTTTAGTAGGTAAATATATTATAATAATAAAATCTACCTTGATATGAATTATTATGTGGTTTCTTTTATTGTTTCAATCGTAAAGCCTAAAATGGGTCCCCGCAAATTAATCGTAATTGTAATAAATGTACTGACGATATCTGCATTACTATTTTATTTTATATTTATGTCATATATTATTTATATGTTATTTATTTTATTTGTATAGTAGATCACATTACAAATTTTACTTCTTACGTATTATATACCATTATTTTTGTATCTTGGTATAATACCCACATCTACGGCTATGATTCTCGTTTCGTCAGTACCTGGGCTGATGGCAACGTGATTACACAGATTAAACTATTGTTCTCAGACCCTAGATGGGTCGATATGCTGCAAGAGCGGCACAATGATCGTATTTTGGTTAGAATTTATTGGTTTTTACTTAACCGTAGAAGTACCGCTTTCACAAGAAAATAAAAAATTATTTCAAGCAATTATGATTTATTACTCCGCGCCAATAGTATACAGATTTTAGCATCACTTACATTGAAATACACAGTTTATCAAAATTATCAAATTTTTTGCTGCAATGGATAAAATTGCACAAAGAGGAAAAGCAGCCAAACTTTGCATTGCTTAAATGAAAATTGTTGAACTAGCCAAGTCTTTCATGAGAAGCAAAAAAAGTGGGCCAATAATATCTCAGACGATACCATATTTCTATCCCACGGGCATCATCGTTAAGCTAAATCAGCTCATTTGTACATTCAAACAATAAAACATTCATGAAAACATGGAAAGTCGTAAACCGAAATAGAAAATGCAGGAAAACTTTCTGAAAACATATGAAGAATCCAAAAAACTTTGCAAATAATGGGTTTTGTACAGTTCGTCGCATCGATTCATTCTGGTCTTTAACTTGAACAAGATATCATGAGACCTATGAATAGTGAAGGTGGACTTGTTGGTAGGGGTATTACTGACAGAACACAATTGAAATTCGTAATAGAAGTGCCATACGCTAATGCTGTGTATACAAAAATTGAAGAATTTTGCAATATCAAGTTTATTTCAAGTGAATTACATATTGACGCTCGTGACAGTCGTATCAATCGGGATAATAAAGACATTAAGAAAGTTTTTAGAGAACCATGACCCTTTTCCACTTGATCCACAGTTAAAATCGATTGCTAACGGAATGGTCGGCTCAAATAACGTTAATGCATGTAATACTTTAGAAATTGGAACAGCTACATTATTGAAGTGAATAGGGAAAGGGTTTCATAAAATCAAATGTTTGAAATAAGACTATGTCGTCAATCTTGCATCCAAAACTTAAAAAATTAATTGACACAAGTAGATCCGTACATGCCCTTCCAAAGAATATGCGTAGTTAAGAAAGGTGATGATCTGAAACTATATTTAATTCTAAATTTTTTTTAAGGTGCTTTCAGAGAGATACCAAAGTCAATACTGTACGAATTATTTCACTAGAAAGATTACCAAGTCAATTTATAAATAAACATTATCGTAATAGACGACGACATGTTAAAATAATTGAGTACCATGGAAAGAGAACGAATTTTTTGATGACATCTTGAATAAAGTACTTAATTGTAGTTTTGATGGTTACGATAACCTTTCAAATAGTATTAAAGGGACTGAGAGAATGATGAGAGTGAATAAAAAATCGATGATAAGTTTTTTCAAATATCAACAACAAAAAAACATTCATTACTTCGCTAATCAACAAATTGAAGAACGAAAATATTCAACTGGTCTAGGATAAAGATGATGCTGGTCTTCCTCATTGTAACAACAACTTTAAACAAAGAAGAGAAGATCCCAGTGATAGTATGCAAAGATATAGACTTGCTTGTCATATTAACGGCTCTGGCACCAGCCGAAAAAGAAATATATTTCTTAAAACTGGGGAAAAAAAAAATCTAGATCACATGTCATACTGTAAAAAAAACATTTTATTCTTACTATGCAATGACAGAATGTAACACTGCACTTTGTTTTTATTTTAAAGTAAAATTGCCTATTTTGAAATTATTTGAAAATGGCAGAAGCGAAATAAAAAGAAATAGAAACATTTAAAGAAAAAGATCAATTTCCAAAAATGGTATCACATTTATTTTGGAAATTAATAGTGCACCGAAAAAGATAAAATGTCGTAATGAACTGAGGAATACAACGTTTCTAAAGAATGTTATTAAAGAGAGGGCCATGTATCTTACAACTTTACCTCCGACTAATTATGCAGCTGAACAAAACTCTTTTATAGTGTACATGCAAGTGCAAAAATTGTTGTCGAGTGATTTGCCGCCGGTAAATTGGGAATGAAAAAAAAGTGAAAATTTTTTCCCCAATTGTGATGACAAAATCCCCAGGTCCTAAAGCACTTTTAAAAATGATTTTTTGCAATTGCAAAAAGGTTGTGGGAAAACTTGTAAAAGTAGAAAGATGGGACTTTTTTGTACAGATGGTTGCAGTACCTGCGTGAAAGAATAAGAAGAAACATGCACTAATTGCTCACCTATTGAAGAAGAAGAAATAGATTATGATGTGGAAGATACAATACTTGATGAAGACTGAACGTTGTCATACCATATAAATTGTTAATAAACAAAATATAAATTAAAACATTATTTGTACAAATTTATTTTCTGACATCTCACAAAAATTCAAACAGGGTGTGATAAATTTGATTTTGAACATCTCAAACTAAAAATTACTGTAAATGTAGTATCTATTAATTGTATATCGGGAAAATGGAGATATTAAATTTGTATGTTTATCTGTTCGCTCATTATTCAAATCGATCATAAAATTAGACAGTAATTTTAACAGTTTGATGCTTTAAATTTTTCATTTTCTTGACAAAATAAGCGTAATAAATATGTATATATCATTTACTTTCTGATTTTTAATTTTACCTTCAAATTCAACAGCAATTTCCCCAATTATTAGTCACAAATTTTGCATTATATAATAAAAATCAATTTTTTTTCGAAATCAAGTGACTTTGGTAATTCATCTCTACTAGAAAATCTAGATAAATATTAGATCTTTTATTCCCTTTTTGATTTTCTTTAATGTCTCGAAAACCAGTGGAGATACAAACTGTTATTTTGAAGTTGCAATTTTTCTTCAATTTTTAGTTGACATTTTTACCTTACTGGTAACATTTATAAAGAAAACGCAAGTGAAATTTTTTTTATCCAATTATTTAAGTTTCAATTTTTATAATACGTACTTTACTGAAGTCTCCAACAATTGTGGAGTTACGAGCGAAAATAGTAATTTTTGAGCAAAGGGGTGGTTTACAATCACGGTTTTATCCCGGTAAGTATGGTCAAATAGTTTTCGAATACTTCTTGTACCAAAAAAACTTTCTCGATGTCTGGTGGTGCCCAGAAGGCTGTTTTTTGGGGTTGCGTAACAACATTTCTGGCAGAGTCAAAATCCAGCTTCTGAAGGACATTGAGAGCATTGCGATGAACAATTCCATTGGGTGTTATGACAAACGGTAAGATTGTTAATTATTGTATCCGTTTCATTTCATAAGTTAGGTCTGTGTATTTTTCTATTTTTTCTTGGTAAGCTCTTCTGAGATTGGTATCGAGGAAAACAGTCACATCAATAAGCCACGTTTTCCTTTTAACCTTATCTATCAAAGTTATATTCGGCCTATTATTCATGATTTGGCGGTCGGTAATTATAGCATCTTATCGGTAGATTAGTGGATAACAACGACAACATCATAGTAGACAAAAATAAAAAAATCCATCTTTTTGCAGTAATAGCAGAGCAGTACATAGAGTAATAAAAATATCTGAAAATCGAACTGGTCCACAATAAGCATAGACAAAGTTAGAAAAGCTATTCATCAGATGAAAGACAATAAAGATCCTGGCCCGGATAATATTCTCTCAGAGATGTTTGATAAAGACGGAGTACGATAGCTTACCGGAATATTTAACCACATATATAGCACTGGAAACATACCACAGATGTGGTTAAAATCAACCTTCATAACACTTCCGAGAAAACAAAGTGCCAAACACTGTTTAAACTATCGTTTGATCAGCCTCATGAGCCATCTCTTGAAGATTTTTCTTAAAACTATTTACCAACGGATCTACAGGCTATGCGAAGAACATATCGGTCATAAACAACTTGGGTTCAGGAATGCGATGGGAACCAGAGAAGCACTCTACTGTGTTCAAGTGCTATTCCAACGATGTCGTGATATTTACGATTGCTTTATAGACAAACAAAAATTATTTGATAGAGTACAGCATGATAAAGTCATCGCTATTCTGCAAAGAATTGGATTGGACGATTGAGATTTAAACATAATTATAAATCTATACCGGGGCCAAAGAGCATCCATACGCATAGAGGGAGAAGAAAATACAAAATTTGAGATTCAGAGAGGTGTACGACAGGACTGTGTTCTCTCTCTACTGGTATTCAATCTCTACTCGGAACAAATATTTCAGGAGGCATTGGATGATACTGAACTGGGAATTTCCATCAACGGTCATTATTTAAACAACATCATGTACGCGGACGAGGCTGTAGTATTTGCAGACAGTCTTGAAAGCCGACAACAGCTTATGATAAGAGTAGTTAACACTAGTAAACTTGGAACGTAATACAGATAAAACCAAGTTCATAATTATGAAGAACGGCACCATTACACCAAGCCAACTAGTTTGCAAAAACCAACAAATAAAGCAAGTTATATATATTTTGGAACAACTATAAACAACGATTGAGACCATTCTATCAAAATTAAATGTCGCATAAAAGAGCTAGGGCTGCGTATTTAAAAATTTCAGGCCTTTTTAAAAGTCATCACTCAAATAGAGCTACTAAAATAAAACTACTTCGCAGTTATATATTTGCCATACTATTATACGGAGCAAAATCGTAGACGTTAACCAGAATGCACAAGTAGAAAATTTGAAGCATTTGAAATGTCGCTTTATCGACGGCTACATTAAATACCCTAAACAGATCGGGTTACAAATGTCACAGTATTGGAAAGACTTGACAAAAAATTTGAGATTTTGAAGACAGTTAAAATCAGAAAACTGGAGTACCTGGGTCACATAATGAGAAACATACAACGTTACAAACTTCCACAATTAGTACTTCAGGGAAAAGTGTTAGAAAGAAGAGGACCTGGACGACGAAGAATATCGTGGCTAAAAAACCTAAGAACTTGGTTCAACACTACAACTATAGGTCCATTCAGACTAACAGGCTCTAAAGTACAGATAGCCATGATGATCGCTAATATCCGTTAACATATGGCTCTCTAAGAAGAAGAATAATATAGCGAAATCCCATAAGATCCTATAGCACTCGTTTTTTCAGAACGACAGTGGTTCAAATTTGTAATAAAGTAATGTTCAGATAGAGAATCTTGTAGACGTCATTGTGCCTCTAGAGGTAGTCTTTTGGCACCAAGTATGTGCAGGCTGAAGTCAAGTGCTGTATTGTTTCAAGATCTGAGTGGCAGAGCCGACATAAATCCGTTGGGATGTTCTTGTTGTTCTTCCTTTACTCAATCTGTTTTGTTCCTCAATTAATTTGTTTATGTATTTATTCGTATGGTAAATAAATAAATAAAAGTAGGATTCTTCAATTAATATACATATACAAGGTGAGGTCATTGCTACAAGAGGCTATATGAAGCATATAGTAAAGAAGAACATTCCAACCGAGTTATGTCGGCTCTGCTACTCATATCTTGAATCAATACAGCACTTGACTTTAGCCTGCACTACTTGGAGCCAAGTATCTTGTATGGCGAGAATAAAGCCCCCTGTTTCTGCTATTAGACTGCTTTGAGTGAGATAAGCAACGGAGAGCCTCCGATCTGCATCACTGTTTCTGAGCGCGTCGCGTGTCTGCCATGAAGAGCCTTAGCCTGCCATTCTAGTTCAAGACTTTCTTTTGCTCTTTTCGGTGTCTTTGGTGGCTGCATAACGTGACTTGTCAAATCTAGTGCAGTTATTTGGCGATCTAGTCTGGTAATAGCTTGATGTTCTCATTGGCTAACTCTTGACATTTTGTTAGTTTTTCATCTCTTGCTTTTTATGTTTTCGTCCAATAAAACAGTAATATCGATGACGAATGCCTATTTCTTCCTTTAATTTAGTACGACCATATCAGGTCGGTTGTGCGCTACCTGACGATCTGTGATGATTGCAGTGTCCCTGTAGATTTTGATTCCTTCGGCTTCAACTAGGACTCTAGGTACATACTTGTAGTAAGGAACCCTAGTATCGATCAATTTCTCAACTTGGCATAATTGCTGATGTATAATTGCAGCCACTTTATTTTGTTGATTCAGGTAATCTCTTGATGCAAGGGCCAAACCTGCCGATATTATATGTTGAAGTGTCTCCTCTTGCAATCCACACATTCTGCAACGTTGATCTGTGATTTCCTGTTTCAAGATACGTTTACGGTAGGCTCTACTTACAATAACTTGATCTTGTATCGCTTAGATAAATCCTTTCGTCTCAGCCTTAAGTGATCCTTGACGTTGGTAATTTGTGGAGAGCTCCAAATTCGTATTTTCTCCGTAAAGTGTTGAGGCATATCTCCTGTGTAGAGGTTTAGACTTCCATTCTGCTTCCATTGTTTTAAGAGTTTTTTTTATTATTATTATTATTATTATTATTATTATTATTATTATTATTGTTATTATTATTATTAATATTTAAAATCTAAATTAAACAGAAATGGTAACCCTCGATTTCTAAAAGTTTCTAGACCTTTATTATTATAAAATTAACTTTTTTTCTAAGAAATTGGCTACGTTGAGAATCAATTAATAAATTTTAAAATAAATACTTGAAATAATTGAAAATCGTACCAAATAAACTGCCTCAATTTGTATTTAACAAACATACTTGATTTTGTAAGCAAAGTAAATAAAAGGATGTTTTAATTACAAAAAAAATCTTTCCAGTTAAAAAAGGTTAATATTATTTGGTAAAATGCGGCGTGGGAATATAAGCAAAAACAAATAAAACGCCTCAATTAATTAAAACAATTACTACCTAGCTTTATGTATCATTACACTGGTTTTATGGTATAATAGTTAATGTTAATGAATTGTTTGGATAATTGTACAATTATTCATCAATTTACGGTTTATAAAAATATGACAGAATATTATATTTTTACGACTTTTATGTTGGTAATTTAGTGCTTGAATTTGTTCCAATTGGATGATAGGCTTTGAAGTGTTTTTATCGAAGCATAATTTTCCAACTTCCTTAAACACGCAATTTTAGTACCTACCTACCCTATTTCAATCTACGACTCTCATAATTTTCCCTGTTGATGCGATAGCATTACTAAAAAGACCTTTTATACCTCTTTTACAGCCAAATGCTGATAAAACTTTTAAGAAGCAAAATTCAGTTTATTTACGAATTATTAAACAAGTATCGAACAATAAAAGATATCATTTTAATAAATAAATAAATAGACTTACTTTTACGTAAAGGATGTTGTAAAAAGCAATTCCGTGGAGTAAGAACTATTAAAAACGTCGTTTAAGGCGTTTTACAAATTTTAATGTATTTAAATTTTAGTTAGCAAGCAGTTTTTGTATTTCAAATAGATTTAAATATGTGGAACAATTACGTGCATTAAATAGTACGCCCAGTGAGGAGCAAATATTGCTACTACTTTGTATTTTGTTAAAAAAGGTGCCACTTGGCCTAGTTGTTCCTTATAACGATAGGATAGTCTACTGCAATATCCTTGGTGAAAATTTATGGAGGAGACTTTAATGAGGAGATTTATAATAATTTCACGCATAACTTTTAAATTAAAACCAATTTATGTGGTTTTTACGTCGTATCGTCATAGAAATCCTTTTATTTTTTTACTGTTAAAGCAAATGATGAATTCTCACATGATGACGAATCAGATTAAACAAGACGCTTCTATTTACAAACATGCCGTTTTCATATCTTTTTCGGTCTAAACCTCCCAGCATACAATTTCAACGTATTAACAATTTCTTAAATAAATAAAATAAATAAAATTCCTTACATATTATTAATTGAGAAAAACCTTTTATTCTACCTTTATTTATTTATTGACCTTACGAATAAATAAATAAATGAATTAATTGAGGAACAAAACGGATTTAGTAAAGGAAGAACAACAATAGGTAATATATTCACGCTACAAGAATTACTTGAAAACAAAAAGAAATTAAAAAAAAAGAAAAGGAAAGCTATTGGTTGAGGAAAATTTGGTACTTCTTGACCATCATCATTATTATCATTATTATTATTATTATTATTATTATTATTATTATTATTATTATTATTATTATTATTATTATTATTATTATTATTATTATTATTATTATTATTATTATTATTATTATTATTAATATTATTAAAGAACTACTTGATGAGGTGAACCCATATAGCAAAGATTCTAATTTGGTTGTTTGCTATAAAAGTTTTTTAAAAGAAGCATTATTATTATTATTTTTATTATTATTATTATTAAAGAATTATTTGCTGAGGCGAACCTCATTTTACATTAGAGCAATCAACTATATATATTTGAAGTGCAATTACATTTACAGCAGCTTAGACTAAGTTTACACAATATCGTCAGGAATTAAATCAATTTAATGTTGGTATACATACGATACTTGCAGTGCTTAATATGTTTCTGAAAATTACATGTGTACAGGGAATAAAGTAAAAGATCTACACTTGAATACTGAGACACATCAGCAACAATTGGCAACCATGATAAGATTTCTTGTCAACTTCGTTATGGCGTATTTTTTCGTGTAGTTTCATTGCAACGGAGTATTTTGTTCAATAATTAACGTTCCAAATTTAATTTCAAACGTATTCTTTTTAACCTCGTTTTTTTTGTATCCGGTTTGCTTCATAAATAGTTTTGTCGGAAATTTAATCTTAGTAGAATTTCAAATTGTTTCGTTCTGTTGTCATAAACAAAATTTGTAGAAAAACGTAAGATAGCAGTTTTTTAATTGTTGCGTTTTGTCGGAATTATTTTAATTTAACTTAATGCGGCTGCAATAATGTTTTGTTTGTATTCAAAAAACTGTAGTGATTTATGCCGTATTATCTGTGTCTCGACGATAAAATATTTTTATGGAGGTGTCACTTCCGGTTATACCGAAAGTAAATACCAACTTTGTTAGTTTAAATACAATGCCTTTATTTTTATTTTATTTTTGGTTTTTGCGTAAAATTTTACGTCTTCTACTACCAACTTTGGCGTACCTATCTCTTACCATTATTAAAAAAAATTATTTTGGGCCTTAGCAACGAAAATTTGAATCTACTGAAAAATTGATATTTTATGAAACATAAAAGTTAGATTAGCGAAACTTGTATAACAGTTAGACATGGTATTAGAGTCCAGTGGCGGCTCGTGGTCAATCATACTGGGAGGTCAAAAATTAATTTAAAAAAAAAACATACTTAAAAAATATAAATAACTCAAATGCACCGCAAAATTTTATACAATCTACAATTCTGTTCAAAATATAGCGATTTTTCGAAACATTCTCATTAAAATCTCTAAGGAATTTTCTGTAAGCATTGTCTAGCTGTGTACGAATATCAATATTTCCTACGGTTGCAAAATTTACCGAGCATTTCATGTGTTCTGCAGACGAAGCATGTTTTTTTAATTTCCTCTTTTAAATGTTTTAAATCTCTACACCGGATTTGCACTATAGCGAGTCTGACGAGTCCTTAGAAAATAATAAACAAACAAAACAGTAAAATACATTTGATACTTCACAACCACATATCCAGTTAGCTAAATCGTACATTACCTTGCGAAAGTTTCGATGAACATCTTTATTTTTGTCTTTGCTAGTTTGTCGTAAACTTACGGCAAAGGACGACCATTTGCCTTGAACTCAACTAATTTTGTAAAATTAAGTTTGTTAGCACTTTTAGTTGTTTAATTTTCTGCACTACCGACATTTTCTATTATAGCGCATGCACACGCGAATCAAAAATAGTATTTTTACAAAACAACACAACAACAGTAAAACATATCAATATAAATTCTTAAATTGATTTAAAACACGCGAAAATCGAATCAAAAATCGAGCGTAGTTGTACACCCTATACGAAGTCAACGTAAACTGCGGGATCCGGCTCATGACCCAAAGTTGATTATTGTTTCGGACGTTCGCGTTTATTCGGGCGCTGCACGTTTTTCGAGTTTTTCCGGGTAGATCTAATTTTATATATTGTCAAAATTTTTGGGAGGTCATTGACCAAATGACCATATGGACAAGCCGCCACTGATTAGACTATGTTTGCGGTATTAGACATTTTTGAAATTTATTTCTAGGGGAGGTCCGGGAGTAACAGTAGTTAGGAATTTTAAAATTGTCAAGGACTCAATTTTTTTAAATTGCAAGTAAATTTTCATTCGATGCAGAATTTATTTACCTATCCGTTGATATATCATATTCCTATACCTAAACTGCATGATTTTTGTGTTATCTGCAATTTTTCTGCTTTCTTTTTTTTTGTGTAATATGCTTTTTTCTACTTTTCTTGGAGAGGATGTAGTAAACTAATAGTGTGCTTGTAATCTGTTTTAGCCAACTGATTGAAGGTATCATACGACAGGCAGCAAAACAGATTGCAAAGCATACTATTATTTTACTTTCCAAGAAAAGTAGAAGAAAAGCAGATAACACGAAAATTATTTAGTTTAGGTATAAGGACATAATATGTCAGCAGATGGGTAGTTAAATTATGCATCGAATGAGAATATAAAAAAACATAGTTGCAATTTAAAAAAAATGACTCTTTGACAATTTTATTTTTCTTAACTACCGTTACTCCCGGACCTTTCCTAGAAATAAATTTCAAAAATATCTCATACTGAAAACATAGTCCAATACTATGTCTAACCTTTGTACAAGTTTTGTTATCGGCCTTTTGTGTTTCATGAAATATTAATTTTTCAATAAATTTAAATTTTTATTGCTAACGCCTGAAATTATTTCTTTTTCTTAATAATGGTAAAAATAAGTACGCCAAACCTGGTAGCAGACGTAAAACTTTATGCAAAAACCGAAAATAAAATCAAAACGGAGGCATTTTATTTAAAATAACAAAGTTGGTATCCACTTCCAATGTAACCGAAAGTAATACCGCCTTGAAAATAGTTTTAGTAAGTAGACCATGCCTATTTGTATGGAGTTACAAGTTTTCAGCTAAATCGGTTTTTTTGTTTTTATTGTTTGTCTAACATGCTATCGTCGAGACACACCCTGTATATGTAGGCACTAGAAAAAGAACGCACGTGAGTTATTTCCAGAACTTCAATAATTTGTTTTTATTAAACTTGTTTTTCGTTGACACATTTTTGTTAAATTGCATTTTTCTTTGCAGAATAGAGATAATTTGGGATTGGTGATTCAGATTATTAAAGATTAAGAAAATGGCAAGAGCGGATTTCTACAAATTCAATCAGTTTCGTAATGGATTTGGACTTTAAAAAATGCTTTTAAAGCATCGCCCACCAATGTACAATTTTACGTAATTTCTTGTAAATTGTTAATTAATACTCTAACAAAGGTTTTCTTTAGGACTGAAGATACAAAACAAAAAACTTGTTAATTCATTACGTCAACGTTTCGGCAACTGGAATTGTGTTGTCTTGTTCAAAACATTTTAAACATTTCAACAAGGTTTAGTACGTGATTTCATTGTTTGTTTTTGTAAATGTGTCATTGGAGTTAAAATTTTAATAGAAGCCAACTTTTAGTTTTGCCTTTATGAAAATTTGAAAAGACAATGGCGCCTCAATAAAACTAAACTTTGACACCCCGATAGACGTCTACCCTCTCAAATAGGTAAGTAGAGAAACAATTTCATAAATTTGCCCGTTTAACTGCAATTAGCGTGTCAATTTGAGGGTTTGATTGTGTAAAATTCTTCATTTAAAAGCACTTTGTAAAAACGGTTTTTCAGATAAGTTGTTACGATAAATTTGCGTTTAATGGCAATTTTCATTTTTTTGTGAATATGTGTTAATACTGTTTTTCTTAAGCCGCCCCTGGAAATTAGTATCACAAGACACCGCCTACTGAAGGATAAATTTTACTGAAGGTAAAATCCCAAAAATCGTTTCTCTTCTATCTGTGACTGAACCGTGAAGATATAACTATAAAGTTATAACTGCGCCATCCTAAGAAAAAAATGTGTAGATTCAAAGATGATTATTGTTAAGTTCGTTAAGTGTAAAGTTAACGAAGGTAAAGATTTCCTTTTCTATCACCTCGTGGTAACGGTTATATGTATAAATTTGTGTCATGTCTTTTGCCTACTCTCTATACGATTTAATGTCGGTTAACCAACGCAAAAACAATTAGTCGTATCTCTTTGTTAAATATTTAAAAACCATAAAATTTTTATCTGAGAAAATTAATTGAAAATTTTTGAAACCGCACTTGTACATAAATTTATAATTACGCTAATCACATAATAAAATTTAAAACGCGTACTTTTTATTTGCTATATTAATCCATTGTTATCTAAATTTACACGTTGTATTTTTTTTTTAATTAATGACTGGTTCGTAGGGAATGCATGTGTAGATTGTTTGACATGACGTAATTTAATTAATAAAGTTTGATAAAGTGTGCTCATTAGTATCTACATGAAATGTTGTCGAACATAAATCACAGACGAGGTATTTTATCGTTAAATTTATTAAATTTTAAAAGTGTAAGTAAACATAAAAAAAGGTTACATTTTTGAACAAGTTACTAACATAACAAATAAGTAAATAAGTGAAATGACACATATAATGAATTAAGTATAATTATTTTGCATCAAAGTAAGCTAGGTTAGTGTAATAGTTATGTTGGTATCAAAGAAATAACTGTTACCTTTGTAGTATTCTGTTTCACAGTTTTGGTTATGTTCCCAACATTGTTGTATTTGAATATTTCTTAAATTATGGATTAATTTTAGAATGTGATTTGGAATTTGATTCTGATTTACGTAAAATTCAAACAGCCCTCATTCCAATTAAAAAAATTAAAAACTCGAGTAACTCTGATGCAAATAAAAAATGAACGAACTTTTATGTACAAACTTAATATATAATTAAACATTTAAATTTTAGGTCACGATACCATTAACGTTATTTTATATGTAAACCAAAAAAAACACCAACGCAAATAGTAAAAGCTTTCAGATATCTAGAGCATATGCGTATCAGTCGTAATTGAATTTATAAACAAGTTCTTGTTTGTTTGTAAATAATGTTGACAAATGAAAATTCGAACAAAAAAAAATTTCTTTATAAAAAAAACTGCCTTGGACGAATTAAATGAAGTCCGAAAAAATTAAATTATAATGTTTGATTTATTGTAACAAGTGACGCCTTTGAACCGCTGAATAATAAATTCAGTGTTAATTGTTTTATTGATATTTGTATTTTCACTCAATTAGATTTCTACCTTTCATGATATTCAACGGTATTTAGAGTTGTTTGTATAAACGGACATGTACATCAAGTAAACGGTTTTCTTCTTACTTGCCTAATAATCACTTCGTCTCTCAGAGGGTTAAATCTCTTTGAGTACTGTCATTATTGATCACAAACTTCATTAATACCATGTTCTGTTTCACTGCGATGCCAATCAAAAAGAATTGTAAAACTTAGAAGAACTACATTATATTATACAGGGTGTTAATACTAAGTTGTAAGACCCGAAAACATAGTTAGAATCTCATGGACAACAAGTAACTTTTCTTAGTTTAAATTTTTTATTTGGAGCTTCAGTTCGAAGTTATTGACCATCTTTTATTTTTCAAATATCATCATTTTTTATTTCTTTTTTAAGGAATATTCTAAAAATATATCAAAACCCTTAGCATTTACTTTCGGTTCAGTAAATCATTTGCAAGTTACAATTATTATCTATTTTATCAAATAACTAAATGGTGACCGATTAAAATTTCCAAACAAGATAATTTGAAAACCACGAGATTCATTTTGGAAAAAAATAAAAATTTGTATTTTCAAGTTATCATCAATCAAGTAGTGGAAATTCTAATAGATTACGTCGAACCCCTGCATTTGAAAAAGTAGATCTGAATATTATTGAAGATAAAGGAGGAAAATATGGACAGAAGAAACTATAGATAAGATGGAAATGGAAGAAAGAGAAGTGAAAACATAGAAGCAGAAAAAGAAGTAATAAATATAGTAAAAGAAATAGAAGGATAGTAGAAAAAGTTAAATATAAAGACAACATAAAAGTGAAAGAAAAATGAAATGAATAGTGAATTAGTAGATGTGAGAAAAAAAAATAAATGAAAAAAGGGAGAAAAAGATGGAAAGAAAGTCAATTATATGTACAAAATATTGAGAAAAAACTTAATAACATAATGTACAGGAAGAAAGGAAGAATACAGAAAGTAGATTTACAAAAAGCTCAATGTCAAGTATGGGATTTTTTAAATATAAAAAAAAAGAAAAAGTGATAGATATATGGCGTTAACATCAGCAACCTCCAATTACCAGCATCATGAAATACAAATTTTCAAAAAATGCAGAATATAAACAAACACCGTCAACATTTGGTTAAACACAAATAAAAAAATGCTGACCATTACAAAAAACACTTCCAGCGACCTCGCTGATTTAACAAAAACCTACTAAATGGAAATAAATAAAGTATGTTCGTTAGAAGAAAGATAGTGCAGAGTACTGTACACTCATGAAATTTAAAACTTGCACACCACAATTTCTGTAAACAAAAGTTTGCACATTGTGAAGCGGGCTTAAGGGTATCATTTACAATTCTAACAGCAGGTAGTCTCAGCAGGGATTTTCTTATAGAAGGACTGTAGAATGAATCATTACACTAAGCACGTTTTAGAAAATAGGTAATTTACGTTGCTTACTTAATTTTTTCTTTAAAGAATATATTTGAAGGTATCGCTAATTAAACACCATAGCTCGATTAATTATCGAATCAAAATTTTGTTTAGGAAATGTTTACAAAATAAAATTAGAAATAATTTTGATTTAAAAACGTCTACAAGCAATAACTTTTAAATTAAATCAAAAACTAAACATGGTTATTTGGGTTGACTGATTATTACTTATTTTTAAATAAATCTAACCTACTAATTATTGTAAGTTATTAAAAAAATCTCATTAAACTCTCTATTCATAATATTTAGTCCTTACAAAATGTATATTTTATGACGTTTCATTTTTTCTGTAGTTAATATAAAAAGTGAAAATAAAAACTAAGGCAATTCTTATTGTCAACGTATATATTTAGTTTTTGACAAGAATTTATTACATAATTATAATTAAGATACCAAGTTATAGTTTAAAATTAAATGAAAACTTTTTTTTTAAATAAAGGTATTACTATATAAATAAATATAAGAAATCAATAATGGGTGTGACCTCCATTATTATTGATACATTCTTGGAGGCGTCTGCTCATTGACGCTATCAAGGTATCAATATAATTAATATTAATCGTTTCCCATGCGGTATCAATGGCTGCAATTAGTGCATTACGGTTTACTGGTATAAAATTTGGCCCTTGTTGTCTTCGGATAACAGCAAGTATTCGAGCCCAAACATTTTCGATAATGTTAAAATCTGGGCTTTTTGCTGGCCAGGGTAACAGCACAAACCCAAAACCAAAAGGCACAACCTGCGAAGTATAGGGTCATCATATCCCGATAGTTAATTATCGAATGTTCCAAGAAAATATGTGTAAATAGTAAATGGAATCTACTAACGTAACGTTAAGTCGTTAATTATAGTTACATAACTCTCCTTTCATAAGATATAGTTCATATTAATATGCTTATTGTAAAGCTTCGTACACACCTGAACAACAAACCGAGGAACAAACAGAACAACGAACCGAACGGCAATCGGAACATTAATTTGGACGGTGCTACGTACGAATTTTAGAACAGATTCGCAAGTCCTGATTGTTCCACGAACGGTTTGCGGCGTTCCCGCAACTTGTCGGTTTTTCTCCGACATCAAAGAAAATGCGCGCGAATGCGTTTGCAGGTTTGGACGAATCTAAACAAAACGGCGAACAAACTTATGCGGGAGAATTAAATTATTTATTTTTGTCCTCCCTTTTGTGGGTTTGTTGTGTTTTAGGTAATATTATGGAGTTGACAGAAGAAAAATGTTTTAAATTAATCAGTGTTTAAGAATGCAAAAAAAATGATGTCCCTATTAGCATCATTTGGGCGGGAAATTTCCAAAATAAAAAACGAAGTAAATTATAATTTTTACTCTTCTTTGTGCGTAAAAATTTGGTTGGCACTATCTTCTTGTTTTCCGCAATTTTCTCTTCTCAATAATAAATATATGAACTGAAAACTACTGAAAATAATTATGGAACAGCACAAACGTTCCGTTTGTTGTTCGGATTGTGGAAATCATAAAAGATCGTTTGTCGTTCTGTTTGACTTTCGGTTCGTTGTTATGTTTGTTGCTCGGTTTGTTGTTCAGGTGTGTACGAAGCTTTACAACTTAAGCAACAATTTTTTGGCGAATAAAGATTAGTTTGTGATGTAATATTAGAAACACAAATTTATATCATATCAAATTTATGACAACTTAAAACCAAGAACGTGTATGTTATTGCTAAGAAATTATTAAGGAAAAAGCGCAATTGCAGTGTAAATATTTATAATTAGATATTTTCGAAAGTTTATAAGTCCTCTATTGTAATCTTAATACTTAAAAGAAAATCCTGTCCATTAGCATTATAAGGAAATGGCTTTACTTTATGAATAAGTTTCAATAACAATAGAATATCCTTGCTTGTTTAATTTACTTCCTTTGAGTCATATTGCTCTAAGGGTTGTTACATTGGTCATTAGAAGTATGTAATAAATAAACAATTACCTACTGTTTGAGAAAGGGTAGTGTGAACCAATAAATAAAGTAAGAAATGTAAATTCCATTTTAGTTTAAAATTTCAAGTGTTGTGAAAATGCCACCTCATCTCGGTGCTGATTTGAAAGCGCGGATTGTTTCGGAATTAGCGGCGGGCCGTAGCGTGCGTGAAATTTCACGTATGTTAGATATACCAAAAAGCACCGTAGGGCATTACCGAGTAAAATGGAATCTTGAACACACTTTGAAAGAGCCATCGGAAGTGGTAGACCTAAAGTATCTACACGTGCTCAAGATCTCGAGTTGTTTCATTACGTAACAGAACAACCATTTGCTACATACTCCAGGGCTATAGCAGATACACATTTTCCCGGATGCCGTATAACTGCACAAAAAAGATTAAAGGAGATGGGAATAAAGAAGTATAATGCTGCTGCGAAAGAAGTTCTCAGTGACGAAAATATGAGACGTCGTCTGGAATTTGCAAGGCGATATGTGAACGAACCTTTGGAATTTTGGAATCGAGTGATTTTAGCGACGAAAAAAGCTACCGATGGACCACTAAAAGTTTTAGAATGGAAGGAACTCGTTACGAAAATAATCACATATGTCCTAAAAACGAAGTGGTTATTTTTCTGTGAATGTGTGGGGTTGGGTTAGCGCGCGGGGTCCAGGAGTTTGTTGGGCTATCGATGGACGTCTTGATTCTGCTGCGTATTTAGATATTTTGGAAACTATTATGAAACCTTCAGTCGAAGTGTTTTATCCAGACGAAGATTATATTTTCCAACAAGTAAGTATTCTTATTTCACTATACTTTCTCCAAAAATAGTTCGGGATCTGTTGAATTAACATTTTCATAATGTATTTTTGTTGTTAAAGGACAACGCCCCTATTCATACTTCGCGGGTTGTGCGCAATTGGATACGAGAAAATAACTTGAAGCTGTTACCCTGGCCAGCAAAAGCCCAGATTTTAACATTATCGAAAATGTTTGGGCTCGAATACTTGCTGTTATCCGAAGACAACAAGGGCCAAATTTTATACCAGTAAACCGTAATGCACTAATTGCAGCCATTGATACCGCATGGGAAACGATTAATATTAATTATATTGATACCTTGATAGCGTCAATGAGCAGACGCCTCCAAGAATGTATCAATAATAATGGAGGTCACACCCATTATTGATTTCTTATATTTATTTATATAGTAATACCTTTATTTAAAAAAAAAGTTTTCATTTAATTTTAAACTATAACTTGGTATCTTAATTATAATTATGTAATAAATTCTTGTCAAAAACTAAATATATACGTTGACAATAAGAATTGCCTTAGTTTTTATTTTCACTTTTATATTAACTACAGAAAAAAATGAAACGTCATAAAATATACATTTTGTAAGGACTAAATATTATGAATAGAGAGTTTAATGATTTTTTTAATAACTTACAATAATTAGTAGGTTAGATTTATTTAAAAATAAGTAATAATCAGTCAACCCAAATAACCATGTTTAGTTTTTGATTTAATTTAAAAGTTATTGCTTGTAGACGTTTTTAAATCAAAATTATTTCTAATTTTATTTTGTAAACATTTCCTAAACAAAATTTTGATTCGATAATTAATCGAGCTATGGTGTTTAATTAGCGATACCTTCAAATATATTCTTTAAAGAAAAAATTAAGTAAGCAACGTAAATTACCTATTTTCTAAAACGTGCTTAGTGTAATGATTCATTCTACAGTCCTTCTATAAGATAACCCCTGCTGAGACTACCTGCTATTAGAATTGTAAGTGATGCCCTTAAGCCCGCTTCACAATGTGCAAACTTTTGTTTACAGAAATTGTGGTGTCCAAGTTTTAAATTTCATGAGTGTACATCATCGAGTACCGAGCTAACAATGTAGTTATATTTGGATGAACAATCGTGTATCTACTATACATATTATAATAGAAGTTTCGCTTACATAAATTATTTATTATTTTTTGCTACAAAAGCGTACATCAATAAACCACAACGCCACAAATAAAAAGAAAATGACAAAATATTGTATGGAACTGCTAAAAAAATCATAAAAGGAAAAGCAGAAGACACAGATAATATATCAAATATACAGGGGTGTTTCTAAATTCTTGCCACAAATTCAGGAGGTGATTGTTCGTATGAAATTACAATGAGTCTTTCCTGTAACAAAATTTTCTCAGCCTACCCCTTTTCAAGATATCACCCTTATAAAGTGGTGACTAAAATTGAGTTTTTATTTTTTTCTAAAATTTCAGTAAAGCTAGAAACTTGAAATTCTGTAATTATCGTTCACTCGCGAAGGACTAACCACGGGTATTTTTGCAATATTTCTGTTATAATATACGGGGGTGAAATTAGCAACCCTTACTTTATTTTATGTTAAAACTTTTTTCGAGATTAAGTTTTGTGAAATAAAATTATAACTTAAAACCCTTGTTTTATTTAAAATTTGTTTGTTATTATGTTGGTTAACTGTGATTTGCTCGGAAGTTCCGCCTATTTAGCTCCTCTCTACTTACGGTTCACATACTGAAACACCCAGCGTCAGCTCCAGATTTGCCTCAACGATAGCCCCAGGTAGCGGTTTTATACGTTTACTTCTAAATAACATTTCCATAAATTGGTTCACAGAGCCATTAAATACGGTAAAAACTCATAGTCATAAGCCCATCGAATGTTTTAATGTAAAAATCTGCTACGGTTAATTGAAGAAAAGTAAGTTTTGCCGGCAGCCGAAGAGTAGGGCGGGTGAAAAAGGATCCACCGCTTCTTCAGAACTGTCTTGAATTAATCCGAGGGCGCCATAGTCCTAATGCGTGGATACAAACCTGCTTCCGAACTAAAGAAACAGACGCAACAATCAACCGTAACAAATTAAAGGAGCAATAAATACAATAAAGAGAGAGAGAGACACAAGTAACCTACAAACGTTATATTTAATAACACACCATAAAAAAAAGGAACAGAGCACAATTTAAATATATCCACTTACAACGTAAGTTAATTCTACGAAGCGTATTCGTTCGTACCCATATATATAGTCGTACACAAAAGAAGGAAAAAATATATAAGATTAATAGCAAGTTATTAATTTATGTGGTACGCCACTGGCGTTATTTAATCTAAACAAGATGGCGACGTGACCACACCCGTACAATACGAAGGTGTATTTAGTGTTCGCAGTTGCAATATTTAGCGTTAAAAAAGTATCGGAGATTTAGGTGTTTCCCCAAAAGAGCGCTCTTCCGTGGTATTACACTTATACCCTAAAATCCCCAAACAATGGTGGGTAAATGAAGCAAGTTCGCGCCTTTACGGTACACATTCGTTTACAGATTGGGCAAGTATATGCGCCACAACAAGTTAATTAATTATATTGTAGTGAATTAACAAAAAAAATATAAATACGTGAACAAATACGTTTCGAGTTCCAAAGATTTAACTGCACTTAAGGTGCCAAGACAAGTTGTACTTATTTAGGTGTTACGCTTGAGACGTTTTCGGCAGCAGTGTGACGTCCCGGAGATGGTTTGTTTTCAGCGTAGAAGTATAATTAGAAAAATCTGACCTTATGTTGTAGATAGAGGTTTACGATGTTGACACACAGGAGGAGATACAGATATGTGGTGTCGGTTCCGGCTGCGGCGACCCCTAATTTCGGTAGGATGTCCCGTACTTCAGCAATCTTAACAGCGAACCCCAAGTATGCGACACACGCAGCGACAAGACAATAACAGGTAGAAAGAGATCCCACGATGAATTTAATCAGCCAGGTAATTGGTTTTGTTTAGGCCAAAAGAACCTTTAAAGCCGAGTAATTTTAATCCCGGAGTACTCGCCTTATCTGAAAATTATGCACGGTGTAACGTTGAGGAAGCCATGAAGAATATTTGTCGTACCTGAATGCAATCGAGCGACCATTAGAAGAAATTAGTACACGCATCCGTCCTAAGATAAACTTCAGAAAATCGAGTAATCAATCCTTTCCCCAGCTAAAAATATACCGCTATACATTGAAAGTTTGCAGGGTCCTATACATACCACTAGAAAATTTGACGGAATTACGATTAAGCACTCAGATGAAGGCAAATTTGAATTTCACGTAACACGACGTGATGGTAGTTGTTACAAGGCGGAAATTGAAGAAGCCGAAAATGTATTGGCCAATTAGGACAACGCGGAAGTTGAATTCTGGGAATTAAATCCCCAAAATTTTCGTTAAGGAGCGAACACGGAGAAATGTCGCGTTTACACCTCGACTCCGTGCATTGTGTTGCCTAACTCACAGTGACCGTTACAAATTCCCCACACAAAACTTCAAGCCCGCGCAGAAGGATAAACATAATCCGCTGCACCATACATAATCCAGAAAATTAACATCCGTAGGTGTTCAGCAAAAAAAAAAAGGAATCTCCAACATGAGCGACATATAACCAAAGATACCCACCCCACACATATAAAAACCTAATGAAACCCAACCCCTAAGAGATAGACGGTTTGTTGAACTAAGAGTAGCTGATCTGATGAAATCTGTTCAAAACTCGCATGAAGCGTTTGGTGTATCCACAAACAAAGTCAAGCAACGACCAAGAAAAGAAAAGGATAACACCAAGAGATTGAACGCCCACAAAAAACTCGCAATTAGCGATTTCGAGAAGCAAGGTAAAGAAAACGTGGGTCATCCAACAGTATCTCAACCAACCTTACTAAACCCAGTCAACAGAAAATATTATTATAGTAAAGTTTGAAGTTTGGACAAGCGTCCAGGACAGAGCCCTAAAACCAATGAAACCCCAACCCAAATTAAAACAATACCACCCTGAATTACCCCAAAATAAGGTACCCTAGGAAAGGTTTAAGGTAAGATAGGAATAAGGATAAGGCTGAAACCCAAATACCAAGAGGTTAGGATAAACCCTAGAAATTATTAAGATCGGGCATTTCCCCAGCGGCGTGCATGTCGAGATGGGTGGCACCAGGCATCACTCCCACCAAGTTACCCTCAGCGAAGGATGAAACTGCGTCATTCCCAAAATAAAGTCCTCCCACTCCAGGAAAGAGGGGATTTAGTCTTGGGCCGATACCCCTGACACCACAAGACTAATGGATATGCAGTTAAAGAGTGCGACTCTGAAAACCGAGGATAAACCCCCAACCCTATAGCATAATGGAAGAATGAAAGGAAGGATCCCAAAACTTTGCCCAAAAATTTCCAAAAGTAAAAGACTGGAACAAGTCAACAGTTTGAGGTTCTGCAGTGGCTACGGCCAGTGATCCATTGATGTACGGAGGTTAAGGGCGAACGGCTTTCAACACTCTCCCCCAAAGCGGTACCTCTTACGCAAGAAAGAAAGAAGGAACAGATGATAGCAAAGACAAGGAAAAGGGAAATACTCTATCCCTCCTCGAGAGGACAGAGAGCAACAAAACGACGTTCACACAAGACAAGACACATTCAGGTGTCTGAATTCGGCTTTGAAAAGGATTGCCAAACTGGCGAAGACGTACACCAACGAGCCATATAGAGAGGGCGTTCAATCCGTCACGGGATCGGGAAATCACGGTACTCCCACAACTACGTGAACTCATGAAACTAAGTCTCGAAGCTCGAAATCCAATTCAAGGTCAAATTTTGGTATTATTTACCTGAGAAGGTCCAATCCCTACGTGCCCAACCAACCTACCCATATCACATGGAATTCTAACGAATGTGAACCATTATGGTTCCAGCAAAAAAAATTATTAAATATAACTATGAGCTAACTCAATTAGAACTGAGTCAGTATATCATTAAGCTCGCCGAAGCGGTTTGGTATCTCCCAGAAAAGAAAAAGAAAACCCAACAATCTTGATGCATTGTCAACAAGAGCAGGAGCACGCTCAACTTGAACTCAAGTCAACAGGCATCCCAAAAAAATAAAGCTTCTCAAACCAAAAACAAAAGAACCTGTATCTACGTATATACAGTTCTCGCAGAAAGAAAATAAAGATATACGGGAGAGCACCAAATAAATCAGAGATTTCGATGTAAATCGATCATAATGTCGTCGTAGCTAATAGAGCCAGAAACCATCGATAATCTCATTAATAACCAACCTACAGTAAGGCAGAAATAAAAGAAATTTATTCAGCAACAATATAAGAGAAAATACGAACTTCTCCTTACTAGAAAGAAGATAGTCCGAGCAAATTCGTTAGAAACCCGTGAAAAAAAAAAATAATACAGATATGATAAAATCAGCAAAAGTAAATAGTCAAGTAAAATAAGTCGTGTCCAAGTAGAAATCCAGTCATGAACCGTGTCTTCTAGCTGGCAGTATAAGCTAAAGTTTACGACGCTTTTTCCGTCTAGGATAAAGTAAAGAGTGATCTAAACAATTAGGCTCCAGCACAGCAAGTTCAGCATTAGCCTCTTCCGAATTCGAGAGAGGTTCTGGCTTAAGGTCTTTCACGTGCCACGTACCTAGTGACTTTCCTAAAGAATCAGCTAGTTCATACGTCCAGGAGACACGACAGTTTTCACCGTGAACGGGCCTAAGAATTTAGGTGCGAGTTTCGCATTGAAATGCTTCGAAGCGTCGGATAGTTGGAAGTTACGACGCCACACCAGATCACCCACGTTATACTTGACATGTCGGCGGCGTAAGTTATACCTATTTCGTGTAGTTTCATAGGCTTTCCGAAGGCGTTGAAGTATATATTCCTGGATAGCCGCGTAACGTCGAGTAGACACATTATGATCAGGTTCTGAGTCAGTTGGTTCAAGACGTGATTTATTGAAGAGATTGCCAGAGATGACATGTTCACGACCAAATAGAGCAAAGTACGGGTACATCCAGTCACTTCGTGTTTCGCCGAACGAACTGCACATCCAATGTGAGGGAGCTTCACATCCCATTTCCGCTGGTTGTCCTTAACATAAGACGCTATCATGGTCTTAAGAACGCGATTTATCCGTTCAGCCGGATTTGCTTGCGGATGGTATTTGGCAGTATATAGGATGGTGCAATGATAGTTCTCACACATTTGAGTGAATTCACGACTGCGGAACTGTACTCAAGTTGTCAGAAATAAGGTACTGCGGCACTCCAAATAGTAAAAACACCTGTTCTTCCAGGATTTTAGTAACCGCAGCAGCAGTTAGCAACACGCATAGCAAAGAAAAGGGCAAATTTAGAGAAACAATCGGCAACCACAAACACGTAACAATTGCCTTTAGAAGAACGAGGAAGCGGCCCAACAATATCAAAATATAAAGCTTGCCACGGTCCCGTAGGACGAGCACGAGGAGCAAACATTCCAGGAGGAGCTGCTTGAGATACCTTATTGGAAGAGCGAGTAGAACAACGGCGGATATAGCGAGCCACGTCTGCAATGTAATCGATGCGCCAGTAATAATGTTGCAGAATTCTTGCGGTTGTCTTAGTTACTCCACCATGGCCAACTAAACTGGAGCGATCATGGTTCTCCTGAATGATGCGTCTCCCTTTGTTCAGCCGGAACGACTAACTTCCATTCATCATTCTGGATCCACCATAGAAGTGGTAAAAGAACTAGTCACTCTGCGATATAAGATGTTATTATCGACAGACCAATGAGGCAACTTGTGAGGTGTTGTGAGTACACGATTCAGTAAGTTATTATACCATTTATTTGTAGTAGGTAAGTCAAGAACAAGAGAAGAAGGAACAGCTAAAGAAATCAAGATGAGGAGAGGTGGTTTCAGCTTCATCACCAACAGCAGGAACAGCACGAGATAACGCATCTGGCACAACGTGGTCTTTGCCTTTCCTATGTCTGATGGTGAAGTCATACTCTTGGAGTTGTAAGGACCAACGAGCAAGACGACCAGACGGACTCTGCAAACGGTTAAGCTCATACCAGCGAGTGATGGTCAGTAATGATGGTGAAGTGAGAGCCCTCAATATACGGTCTGAACTTAAGAAATGGCGCAATAAGCACTGTAATACACTTTCTTTTTCCTGGGTAAAACTATAGCGCCTCTCCGCTTTAGTTAAGGAGCTGACTGATGTAACTGATAACCTTTTCCCCTCAGGCGATTCCTGACTAAGGACAGCACCCACGCCAAAGTCCGAAGCGTCAGTTTGAACAACAAATGGCAGAGAAAAATTAGGATAAGTCTGGATAGTGAGCAGAAACTAAGTGTTCTTGCTAAGAGAAACGAAAGCAGATTGACATTCCGGTGTCCACACAAACAAAGCATTTTTCCGAGTAAGAGCAGATAAAGGAGAAGTAAGAGAAGCGAAGTTCGGTATGAAACGGTACCAGCTAACATATGCCAATCACGCGTCGCACTTCGGTGACCGTGGTCGGTATAGGAATGTTAAGTATGTGGCAGTCACCTTTTCTGGATCCACCAGCAACCCATTTTTATTCACAACGTAGCCCAAGTATTTCAACTCCGAACGACAGAAATGGCATTTTTCCTGATTTAATGTCAAACCGGCAGCAAATAATCGTTTCAGAACTTTTTCCAGTACTCGAAGATGTTCGTCGAAAGTTGGTGTCGCGATAACAATATCGTCCAGGTAGGCGAAGCAAAAACGGTTCCAGCTCTGCACCGATAATTTGGCTCGATCAGCCGCTGAAAGGTTGCAGGAGAATTATACAGACCGAACGGCATTCTAGTAAATTGGAACAATCCACGATGAGGAACAGTAAAGGCAGTAAGCGGTTTGGATTCAGGAGTTAAAGGAATTTGCCAATAAGCAGAACGAATGTCCAAACTCGAGAAATTCTAGCATCCCGAAGCGATCCAAGATAGAAGTGATATACGGTAGAGGATAAGCGTTGCGTTCCATGACCTGATTTAGCTTCCGATAGTCAATGCAAAACCGATAGGAGTTGTCTTTCTTCCTAACCAAGACCATAGGCATCTGGACCATGGATCTGGTGGATTTCTCAATACTACACCTTAACTGTAGCATCTTGTCCAGTTCTTCACTGACAATCCGAGATAGTACCGGTGAGAGAGGATAGTGCCGTTGTTTAATTGGCTCAGCCCCTGGTATGGATACCGTGTTGAATGAGCTGGGTACACCCTTAGACCAGATGGCTGTAAAGAAAAGCTGGTAGAGATAGCAGCCTCTAGCTGAAGAATTTGTTGGTGACCTTGATAAGTCGTCTTTGATGTTCAGCGCACTCGAATGAACCGCATGTCCAACCGCACTCAGTACCAAAGGACCAATTGACCCTCGGTTGAAATCTGGTATTGAAGGCCATCGCCTTCCAAAAGCCTATCCCCAATATCAAACCTTGAGAAATCTCTTGAACCACTAAGGTTTCTATTACCTTGGTTTTTCCCTCTAAAGTATAAGGAAGAGAAAACGAATATCCAAAATGGCACATTGTCCACCATTAGCCACGTTACAAAAAGTCGAAGTAGATTTTTTAAGGACACCTTATGGGACTGAAGCAAATGCCAATCGATACTTCCTTTAGTATCGTCCTAGAAGATCCCCTGTATCCAAAGTAAGGCTTTAAAAAGGTGTATGCCCAGCACTGATACGTTAAGAAAAGGTCGCCCTATCACCACGAACGCTAGCAAAATACAAGTTAAGCGCAACAATTGTTGAGAGAGGTCTAGATCAAAGTAGAAAAGAATCCGAGGTTGAGAGAGAAGTAGAACCTACATGACCCGGTCCGAGGGTTCTGACGTGCGTTTCCTGCGGCGAACATTGGGACCACTTTAGGCTTGGTAACACCTGCCTTTCCACAGCCAAAACAATGAAGGTTCTTGGGTGGGTTTGGACAACGAGGAGAAACATGTCCCGTATTCCCGCAATTCCAGCAACGGACAGGTCCCTGTAAGAGCTGAGAGGCCTAGAAGGAATAGTCAGAAGAGACCGAAGAACAAGAAGAAGTATTCAAAGAAGAAGTTTCTGGAGCGACGTAAGCTAGGTTAGGGTTCCAGCAAAGAAGTCACGCGTCTAGTAGGTGAGTGGTTTGAAAGATTGGGTTAAGAATCGACTATGCTCAATCTTTTCCCAAGCTGACAATAGATGCGAGTATGGGTTGAGCACATTTCCATGAAGAGCCAAGGCCGTTTGGAAATATGGCGTTAGATTGCGCCTGATTATTCGGATCTGTTGTGGTTCCGATAATGGTTCACTCAACCGTGAGAAAAGGCTTTGCATAGTAGCCAAGTATATCCCAAACCCCTCATGAGCACCTAGCGGTTCGGCCTTAATTTCGTCCAGCAATCGATCGTTGTAATCCACCGGAAGGAACTCCGATTGTAGTAAATGCACCACATCCTTCCACGAAGACAGCGATTGTCGATGAGCCCGGAAGAGAAGAAGAGCTTTTCCAGTTAAGAGTTCTGGAGCACCATGAAACAATTATGCTGTCAGAGAAATTCCCTAGCTGTGCTTAATTCCTCCAAGCGAGTAAGAAATTCAGAAAGAGATAAGTTTTACCATCCCCAGAAAAAGTTAAGTTTAGTTTTGCATTGGGAAAGTAGCAACAGATTTAGAAAAGTAGGAAGCACTCACAAGAGGCAACAGGTGTTGGTTCTGGTTCGACATCAGACTCCGATGATAGTTGGTCAGGTTCACCTTCGTCCCTCGGTGTAAACTGCTAATTTAGGACTAGAAGTAACAGCTTGACTGAACCTAAAAAGTAGTATGCCGATGCTTCTTGATCATAGAATCAATAGTGTTATGAAGATCGGTAAGAGAAAGTAGAAGAGAATTCCTATTGGCAGCTTGTTCTGTCGAGGTGGCAACCATCCAGCTTGCACCTGCGGAATAGTATGAGTCCAAAGAGTAGAAAAACGAAGAAATTCCGAAGTTGTGCTGTCACCAGTGAAATTATCAACGAACGTAGAAGCTCCCTAAAGAGACATTTACCGCAGTTACATCGGTTTCATACTCGATGCTGTATTTAATTTCGGATAAAGATTTTTCCGCTTCCAGCTGAAGAGCACTACGGACCCGAGTTTCCGAAGACCCTCCACCGAAACGTCAGCACTAAGTCCCCTAGAAGCTAACTCGTATCGCAGTTCGTGTTGTTTAAGGCGATTGACCTCGAATTTCCACACTTTCGGCATTTTAAATAAAATCTCCTAGCTTCCAATACAAAAAAAAAGAATAAACTGGAACCCACAACAACAAGTAAGAAAGAGAAAACAGTATTAAAATACTAACCTAGAATAATGAAACAATTTTAAGTAAATGTCCTATTACTGATCAAACTGATAGTAATAAGGAAAGCTTGCAATAGCACTAAGTACTAGAGAGAGAGAGAGAAAATAAAAATTTCCAAAGAGAATCGAACGACAAGTAAAGAAAAATACTCGAGCAACCTTGATTGATAATCCGATTTCACAAAAAGAAAGAAACGAGAAGAAAATCGAGCCCCGAAGTTGGGATGCCAATTTCTTGCTACGGTTAATTGAAGAAAAGTAAGTTTTGCCGGCAGCCGAAGAGTAGGGCGTGGGTGAGAAAAAGGATCCACCGCTTCTTCAGAACTGTCTTGAATTAATCCGAGGCGCCATAGTCCTAATGCGTGGATACAAACCTGCTTCCGAACTAAAGAAACAGACGCAACAATCAACCGTAACAAATTAAAGGAGCAATAAATTACAATAAAGAGAGAGACACAAGTAACCTACAAAACGTTATATTTAATAACACACCATAAAAAAAAAGGAACAGAGCACAATTTAAATATATCCACTTACAACGTAAGTTAATTCTACGAAGCGTATTCGTTCGTACCCATATATATAGTCGTACACAAAAGAAGGAAAAAATATATAAGATTAATAGCAAGTTATTAATTTATGTGGTACGCCACTGGCGTTATTTAATCTAAACAAGATGGCGACGTGACCACACCCGTACAATACGAAGGTGTATTTAGTGTTCGCAGTTGCAATATTTAGCGTTAAAAAAGTATCGGAGATTTAGGTGTTTCCCCAAAAAGAGCGCTCTTCCGTGGTATTACACTTATACTCTAAAAATCCCCAAACAATGGTGGGTAAATGAAGCAAGTTCGCGCCTTTACGGTACACATTCGTTTACAGATTGGGCAAGTATATGCGCCACAACAAGTTAATTAATTATATTGTAGTGAATTAACAAAAAAAATATAAATACGTGAACAAATACGTTTCGAGTTCCAAAGATTTAACTGCACTTAAGGTGCCAAGACAAGTTGTACTTATTTAGGTGTTACGCTTGAGACGTTTTCGGTAGCAGTGTGACGTCCCGGAGATGGTTTGTTTTCAGCGTAGAAGTATAATTAGAAAAATCTGACCTTATGTTGTAGATAGAGGTTTACGATGTTGACACACAGGAGAAGATACAGATATGTGGTGTCGGTTCCAGCTGCGGCGACCCTAATTTCGGTAGGATGTCCCGTACTTCAGCAATCTTAACAGCAAACCCCAAGTATGCGACACACGCAGCGACAAGACAATAACAGGTGGAAAGAGATCCCACGATGAATTTAATCAGCCAGGTAATTGGTTTTGTTTAGGCCAAAGAACCTTTAAAGCCGAGTAATTTTAATCCCGGAGTACTCTAACAGCCTTATCTGAAAATTATGCACGGTGTAACGTTGAGGAAGCCATGAAGAATATTTGTCGTACCTGAATGCAATCGAGCGACCATTAGAAGAAATTAGTACACGCATCCGTCCTAAGATAAACTTCGGAAAATCGAGTAATCAATCCTTTCCCCAGCTAAAAATATACCGCTATACATTGAAAGTTTGCAGGGTCCTATACATACCACTAGAAAATTTGACGGAATTACGATTAAGCACTCAGATGAAGGCAAATTTGAATTTCACGTAACACGACGTGATGGTAGTTGTTACAAGGCGGAAATTGAAGAAGCCGAAAATGTATTGGCCAATTAGGACAACGCGGAAGTTGAATTCTGGGAATTAAATCCCCAAAAATTTCCGTTAAGGAGCGAACACGGCGAAATGTCGCGTTTACACCTCGACTCCGTGCATTGTGTGTTGCCTAACTCACAGTGACCGTTACAAATCTTAAAAGCTAGTTGTTACATATTTGTTGACTAGTTTCGGCCGAAACTAGGCCATTCTCAAAACTAAATTTAGGTAAGATATATTTTTTCTTGTTACATAACTGTCATAACAGCACAACTTTAGTTTTTAGTTTTGAAAATTTTTTGCTCCAGTAGAAATCCAATGACATCAATTAATTTGAAGTCATCTGATTAAAGACAACCAATCAGGACAACATTACACTGAAAACAGATTCCATGGGCTGTTTTCACTCACATTGCCATGGATACATATTAATTTATTTCGATTTTGACGTTTCAAATATTTATATTTCAAAATGTCACGATTTGGTTCTAATACGGACATTATAATCAAATTATTAACAGCATTCGTAGTGGAAATACATTTTCATCAGTTATAGAAACCCAACACGTCTAGATCGTCATTTAACTTTTCTAATTGTTCTTTGCAAAAACTTTTCTATCCCGAATAACCCTCGAACATTGATAAATGTCAAAATTTTATAACACTTTACAAGCTTGTTGCTTTAGAAACAGGACCTCCGCCTACAGCGTCGGTCTGTTCAAGCAACAAACTTTTTGAAATCTGTTATAAAACTTTTCGAACAATTATCAATGTCCTTGGGTTATTATTACTGAGAATAGCCTAGTTTCGGCCAAAACTAGTCAACAAATATGTAACCTCAAGCTTTTAAGATTTTTACATTAAAACATTCGATGAACTTATGACTATAAGTTTTTACCGTATTCACTGAATTTAGATCCCATCTAAAAGATACCTGACACCCTTCCGAGTTCACAGAGCCATGTTAGCCGCGTCAGTAATTAAAATATTGCGTGTCCGCCCCTCACGTTAATCAGATGTTTGACTCGGACATATGGTTGGATTTCAGGGCCTTATTATTATTATTACTATAACTATTATATAAAAAAAACCTTCAATGTGACATCCAGCACAAAAAACGATCACTATCAGCACCAACAATAAAGAAGAAGTTATCTCACTAGATAGAGTTAAACCAGCATTTGTCGATAATGAGTTAAGCAACGGAGGAGAAATCATATGACATACCGAAGAAACAGATGTATCAAGGAAACTGGCAAACAACCAACATAAATTTGAACCTGTGCCGGAACCTCCTTCTGACATCAAGTGTACGATAGTGCGATATGAAAGTACGATTTTTGATGATAATACACAATTTTATTATGGTTTCTTTAATACATTAAATATTTGACGAATAAAACTTAATTTTTAGTGTTAACTAAAGTGTAGTTGTTGGGTCTACAAGGAAATGTTCCTTTTTTACTCTACCGTTTACAAAATGGGTCATTTTTAAAACTCAGATGTGGCCTAAAAGCGTATCGCATTACAATCAGCCATTTGAATATTAAACATCAAGAAATCGAACTACCAGATCAGGAAGAAATGTAAGGTTTCCTGCAAAATACAATAATTTAATATCTATTCAAACAGTTACTTAAGATTATTGTTAGTGCCTACATTATAGTGCATACAAACTTCCAAAGCAATAATGAACTACTATTTGTAAATATCTTTGTTAATATCTTGTTTGTATTAAGCGTAATTCCATTGCTGGTAATGGGGTATATGTGGCGAGATGTTTAACTTATAACTCGCGCCTAAGTAGCATTCCTTTCCGGTAGGAGTAGTGGAAACATAAAAAAGATAACAGAACCAGAAAAACGGTATCGAAGGTGGTGATCTGCGGTAGGCACGTTGGAAAATTATAATTACAATCATTGTAACGGTACAATATCATACTTATTCATATAAATAAAAGTATATAAAGCATGGTGTCTGTAACGGTTAAGGCTTTACAAATAAACAAACGGCATTTAAGATGAAACTAAAAAAAAAGAAAATAAAAAGTAAATACGGATTAGTGTAGCGTATTAGGTTGTTAGAAATAAGTTGTTTAGGTAGCAGTAAGGGGGTTTTAAGGAGGTTTAAGAAATTAAACCGCTCTTCTAACAAGGCGTCACCTGCTGGGTGAGAGAGACAAATAAAACCGACCAACAGGAGATCAAAATGTTTTACTTAATCCTAAAACGAGATACACTAGATCAACACATTCACACAATAAATAACCATAAAAGGAAGGCAAACAATTTAAAATTTCTAACGTAATAGGAGAGTGAGATAGGAAAAAGGCTGTCGGATGTTGTAACGCAGTAGTCTCGCTTAATAATAAGCAATCTATATGAATAACGCACCGGATTTACAGATAAGCTTCGTAGTGTTAACGTTTCGATGGAGTATTAGCTGACTGGAACACTATTGTACATATATAATTTACACACGGCAATTTATCGGTTCAAACATGCAACGACACTGGCGCTTAAAATAACTTATCTAACGGGGTAACTACCTCCCGCAAACCCAAAAGGCTTTTTTACTTCGCGACAACTATTAAAATTGAAGCACACAAGCCCGTATTGAACTGATTAAAATTTTTCGGTCATTGAATGTACATACCACCAAATAGGGTTTTACTTAAAACTAACGATTAAAGCCGTTTTATGTCGTATGTACATAAGCTTCATACTCACTAGCAATAAGTAAGAAACTTAAACACTAAAACTTAGCTGTATTATGTGAACGAGGTTTCAAGAGTAGGATGTTCAGTTAGCGACAAGATCGACAGCTCCTTAATTGCGTAAACAGGATTCTTCTTGGGGAAGGTGTTCGAAGAGAACTGAAAGGCGTTAGGGTCCCTCGTTTAAGCCATAAAGCATAACCACTCCTTATTTGGTAGACGTGATACCCACCGATTGCCTGCAGCTGTCTGATGCCGCTACCCGTGGCGCGGTACTTCGTCGAAAAGGAAGGTCTTAATCGGTCACTCGAACATCCTAGAAGGTTATCTAGATACAAAACGCAGAGAAAACGTAACGTAAAGTAACGGCTAAAAAGATCCCACGTGGTATGTAAAATTTTTACAAAGAAAAAGAAGTAGAAACGAGTACTTACGGTAGGTTTAGACGAATATACCCAAATGTGATTGGGAAATAGCATTTCCGATATTTGTGTAATTTTCATTCGCAATTTGCTAAACACGTAAAGAGAAGATGTCCGCCTTCGTTTTGAAAATCTACGTATTAATCGCGACATACGTTTTCTAGATTTATATTCCGTGTAACATATTGCTCACGACACACGTTTTACTCGGTTTATAAAATGAAACCGTAACATGTTGTACTATATATAAGCGCAAAAACTAAAAGTTTAATTAAATGATATATCCAAAATTAGGTATATGGTTGATAAACTATGTGGATGATAGATTTGAAACATGCAATCTCAGTTCAAATCTTATCAAAATCAATGTGTAAAAGTCTATTTATTTTGACGACTGAAAATATTATCATTAGTACATGTAACTGTTATTTGGAGTAGAATAAAATTGTAGAAAATATGTTAGTATTAGCTAAATAAACTAACATTTATGTAGAAATAGAATTTACTGAATAAAAAAAAATTACCCACGCATACGGCACCTGTTGATCATGTCAAATTGTCAATGTCCATTTACACTTGCAACTTTGTAACTTTCAAATTGCCTATTAACGTTTAAAAAAAACGTAAAAGTAATTTTTTAAACTGGGTTATTTTACTTACACTATGGTTTTATTGGTAAATATGAATTATTCAACAAATGTTTTTGGGCAATTGCAATAAAAACAGTTAATTCATCTGTAAAAGTGTAGAGTACTCTTCCAGAAGTTATATTGATTTTACAGGTAGAAACACGCGCACAAGATAGGTCAGATTATTCTATATTTAAAATCTCTTTAACAAAAAATGAAAAATGTAGGTTTTTCCATTAACCTTTAACTTCTATAAAGAATGTGCTAAACAATGACACAAGGTTTATTTAAAAATAACTTTCCGAGGTTAATTCTTTTTATTATTCAATAAAAATTTATGTGACAATAAACGTAAGTCGGGTTTGTTATATGGCACATATTAAAATAGGGTTAGTACATTGTTTCCAGCAAATTTCAGGAATTGCGCTTTATCGGTAAAAGATCATTTTGCTTGTAGGTACGTTCCAGTACAACAGGTACTTTTAAAGGGATATATTTATTGAAACAACTCATAAAGTCTAATAAATTTTACATACTTTTTATAAATTGAATGTAGAATAAATATTTGGTGTAATATTTAGTAGTTGGATGATTCTATGAAAAATTGAAACAATTAATTACATCGAACGCGTGTACAGTTTTGTAATTATAAAGGAAACTAATACAATAGGAGACGTGATTTTATTTCACAACTTTTGTAATCATGAAATTCAAAAATGTGGGTATGTAGTTTCGATTAAATTATAGTTCATGTGTCAACAAGAAAAATTACGAATTTCCGTTTTAATTAAACAAGCAAAACTGATTAGTCATACCTACAAATATTTTTGTCGTGTTTACAAGAATAGATTCGTGAGTTAACAGTAACGAATAATCACATTATATCAATGTAAATGTTACGTTTTATTCTTGACAAGAAATACGAACAAATTTCCTATATGTAATGGATTTCTGTATATAGGTTTACGATAAACATGAAAAAATTTTAACCTCGTATTCTAGCACAGTTTTGTTATTTATTAACAACTTTAGACAAGCGGTTAAATGTAAAAATATTACTCACGAAAACTTGCAAAAAAAAACCAGGCAGCGTTTAATAAAGGTAAAGAAACATTTCCTAAACAAAATTTTGATTCGATAATTAATCGAGCTATAGTATTTAATTAGCGATACCTTCAAATATATTCTTTAAAGAAAAAAATTAAGTAAGCAACGTAAATTACCTATTTTCTAAAACGTGCTTAGTGTAATGATTCATTCTACAGTCCTTCTATAAGATAACCCCTGCTGAGACTACCTGCTGTTAGAATTGTAAATGATACCCTTAAGCCCGCTTCACAATGTCCAAACTTTTGTTTACAGAAATTGTGGTGTCCAAGTTTTAAATTTCATGAGTGTACATTTAGTTCTTTTGGAACTCATCCGAGATATGTTACATTTTGCTAATTGAAGAGAAATGTAATGGAAATAAAAATATAGAACAAATATCAAAAATTTTAACTACTGATTCCCCACTCATCCGGTTTATGTGTCCATATCATCTAATTCGTTTTGCTTTAATTGCTCTTACAATATCCTCCTGTTCTAATATTGTTTCTACTTCGTTATTTGTTAATCTTCTGTAATGCTCTATATTTATTTTGTATCCCCCGTATATCTTTAGTATTATCTTTTTTTCAAAAATTTGAAATTTTTCTACATCGTTTGTTTAACACATATTTTGCACCGTATGTTACTACGGTCGAGTTGCCACACTTTGTATAGTCTTACCCTCGTTTGCTTACTACTAATTGTTTTGTTATTCATATTATGTTACCTGCCTATATCCGGTTTGTACTGTTTTCCTTCTGTCATTTCTCCTGATTATTTGCGTTCCAAGGTATTTAAAATTATCTACTTGTTCTATTCTGTAGTTCCCGATTTCTATGTCTCTTACTTACTTAGATTTACCTTGATTTATCTCCAACCCTCTGATTTGAGCTTCTTCTGCAATGATCTGTATTGCTTCTTCTAACCTTTTACTATCTGTTGCTATCACCGCAATGTCGTCTGCATATGCTACTATTTATACAGACTTTTCAATTATTGCCCTTTTTAAATCACTGTTGTTCATAATTCCTTCTATCGCTATATTAAATAGTGTGATCGACAATCCGGCTCCCTGTCAAATTCCGCTACTTATGTCTATTTCTTACGATATTCCTTCATACATTATTACCGCAGCTTTTGACCCTCCTAGCGTCATTCCAATCAGACGTATTAGTTTTTCCGGTATTCTTAAATTTCTTGCAGGTACCTTCATCATATTTTTTTTTTAATTGACAGAATCAAAAGCTTTCCCTTTTCTAAACCCATTCTGCTATTGTCCAATTTTTTTCTCTGTTTCTACTCTTACTCTTTTTAGAATCAGTGCTGCGAGTATCTTGAACGTTGAATTTAGCAGAGTTATTCTTCTATAGTCTCCCCTTTTTTGGTATTGACACTATCATTCCTACCCTCCATTCTTCCGTAATTATTTTTCTTTCCACATTTGTTTCATTGTTTCTCTTTCAAGTTTACTTCCTCCACTTTTAATAATTCACTGCATATATTATCCGGCCCTGCTGCCTTCCTATGTTTCTTCTCTTGTATTATCTCACGCACCTCCTCCTCCGATGGCTCCTCTATTTCCTCTTTACTTTCTTCTTTACCACTATGTCTACTTCTATTCATGTCGCTTTCTCATGTATTTTTCCCCATTCCTTGATATATATGTTTGCTTCCTTATTTCTTTTTCATGTTTGTTTTCATTCTCTGATATATTTCTGTATTATTTCTGTCATTTTTTATTTCGTCCATCATTTCTTCTAACCACTTTTTTTCTATTATTACTTTTGATGCTTCTTTTCTTTTTGTTTATATTCTCTATAGTCATTGTCATTACTCGTTCGTTTGTAGCCATTTTAGTCTTGTCTTTTTCTCTATTGCTATCTCACAATAATTATCAAACCATCATTTTCCTTGCTTTCGTTGATATCTTTATTTTTTTTTTCAGTCGTTTTGTTTGTTATATTTTTTAATTTAAGCTTTATATTACTGTTCAGTTTTTTTCTCTTTAGCTGCATTTTTACTTCTTCGTATTCTTGCTACTTTTTCATTTCTTCTTAGTTCTTCTGTATTCCATTTCCTTTCTATTATCCTTCTTTTTTTATTTTGTATTATCCTTAGATTTATTGCTGCTATTAGCAATTGGTGGTCCGTATCTAGACTTGTTCCTATGCAAGATCTTAGATTCTGTATCATTTTTTCTGTTCTTTTAATCATTATATGATCAATTTGATTTCCTTTAGTTCTTCCCGGTATCAACCACGTTATTTTATGTTCTTTCTTGTGTTGAAACATTGTACTCGATATAACCATATTCATTTGTGTTTCCAAATTATATATAATCTTTCTCCATTTTCCGTATTTATTTCTTGTATTGTATGTTTTCCAGCTACATTACTTATATATTCCTCTTTCCTTATTTTGGCATTATACTATCCTGCTACTATTATGGTTTGATGAACGATTTCCAATTTTTCATAGAATTTCTCCTTTACTTCCTCAGGTGCAACATCGGTATGTGTATAGAAGTTTATAAATGTGATATTCTCAAGCATGATATTCTACTACTTACTTTCCTAAATTTTATAATTCTACCTCTTATCTCTTCATCAACCATAAATGCGGTTCCATTTCTTCCTTGCTTCTCGTCTTAAGCATACAACATTGAATAATTCTGCTTGTCTATTCTTTCCTTCTCCTCCTCACCTAATCTCTTGTAGAGTCACAATTTCTAGCTTATATATTTTTATCTCTTCTCCTATTTTCTCCACTTTACCCATTTTCAGCATCGTTCCAGGTACCAAATCTCATTTTCTTTTTATTCCATTTTCTTTACGCCGATAATATTAAATTTTTTCATAATGACTTTTTTATTGTTTTTTTTCTTGCCAATGCCGTCATTGTAAGTTCCGTCGTTCTAGTTCTTCTAGTTTTTTGGCTTGGGATTTGTTGAGTTGTTTCTAATCAATTCTTCCTCTTCCTCCTCCTGACCATTTATATTTAATGCCATCAGCCTCAAATTTGCGGTAGCTCACTTTAGTTTTTTTTCTTTTACTCTTTTTTTCTTGGGGCACTTTCCTAATCGCGCATTGTATTTTTCTTTCCTTGAGTTTCTATTTACTGTTTAATACCTCTAATTTTTTCTCGAAGGTTGCACATTTCACTACTGTCATTTTTGATTCAGGATTTCTCACTACAAATGCTTCTTCCGCTTTAATTTCTACAACCAATTTATTCCTCTCGGACAAACTCAGCGATAGTTACAATTTCCTGGTTGCTCTTTCTCTAAACCTATGCTAGTTTACTTTCCAGGGTACTTAACCTCTTCACCATTTTTTTCCTTTCCTCATTCCATGCGCGTTTTCTTCCCATTCTTCCTTCAATTTTTGTAGGTCACTCTTCACTTTAGCTATATCTTCTCTATATCAGTTGTCTTTGTATTATATTTTGTATTATATCCTCTTTAACTTTATCTAACTTATTTAAAATTATTTGCATGTCCGCTATCTTGTTTTCCGTGTTGTTTGTCAATTTGTAGTTTTTCCCTTTTTTTGCTTGCTGTTTCGTTGGCTCCTTACTACTTTTGCGCTTTTACTGAATGCTTTGGATTTCTTGGATTCCCACCTTTCAAAGTCTTATTGGTCCTCTAGTCCTCTTTTCCTTTCTATAAAGTTTTTATTACAAGTTACACTATTAGTTCTTGTTCTTCTGTAGTCTTTATTTTCTTTTTCAGACATCAACGCTTTAATCTATTCTGCCACTATTTTAAGATCTTAGCTTGTGCGCTAAGAGCCCGCTTTTACTCTCACGCCAATACGCGGCTTTAAAGTTTGTGATTGTAATTCTTTCACTGTTTCATGCAACCTTCGCCCTTTTGTTTACCCTTACTTACTCAACTTAATTTCTACAAAAAGAGAAAATTTAAAAATCGACACTGCCTTTTACACCAACTGGTCTATAGCCTATAGTCCATAGTAACAGACAAACTGGGTTTCGACCAGAAAAGAAAACACAAATTTTCAACAAAGTAATAGTCATGCAGGAATAAATGGTAGGAAAAGTAAATTAAGAACTCAACAAATAAAAAAAATATTTCAACAAAAATACGAACGGCCGATATCAAGATCTTTAATTTTATTTAACTTTGTTTCACCACTACACTACCTCGACACAAGTGTTGGAAAGTTTCTATGCATACATCAATGCAGATACGCCAGAGTACAAAACATTATGGATAAGTAAAGTAATTATAGCTTTATAATTTTTTTGATATTTAAATAGACAGGGATTAGGTACGGGCATGTCAAGAGATATACTATGACCTTAATAGTTCATGGGAAAGGAGTGTAGAGGCAAAAAACATAAAATAAAATAAAATAGATACATAAATACCAGAAGATTACTTATGTGAGGACCATAATCAGTAACAGAAGGTTACGTAGAACACCGGCAAAATTTCCATCCGTCAGCTTGGATTCAACTTTAAATATAAGTTATGTTGATAGATTAGATTTCTTAGCTGGAATCTTTTGAGAGTGTATAATGTCTTGACTATATTGAAGAGCATACAAAGGACTCGGAGGGGCTCGTCTGAAAAAATAATGAAGGTTTTGTTTTCGGCGAGCAAAGAAACACAGTTTTAGATGTAAAAGTTTTCAATTTTTTGTACATCAGCAATCATAAAAACCTAAATAAGATTAAATACATGTTGAGATAAAAATAAATTAGTGACAAGTACCCCCCAAATAGTTAGATTGAAGAAAATTTGGAACAAAGAAGAAACGTACAGAAATACTGAAGAAGTAAACTTTTTAACAATCGAATTTATCATCTGGAAAAACTTGGAAAGCATATACAAGAATATAAATGAGAAAGATTGCGGATAAAAAATTACCAAAATTATTAATGAAAAAAGTACAACAATATACAATCACAAACATTGTTACGATGAAAATTCACGTTTATTAGAATTGACTTTTCTATTGGTAAAATTTTTCCTAAATACGTGTTGTGATCCTTATGCCGGCTCTGTTTACTTTTGCCGCGAGTTCTATAGGACAATGTCAACTTCTACCTCAAATTGAAAACGTCGAAATTCATTCTTTTTTCTGTTTCACCTAGAACTGGTATGGATCTTCTATCACAGAATAACAACTGCGACATGGAATTTTAAGTGGTTGTGTTGGAGTAATCCAAAAATTCTCTAACCATCCGCAGGTTTCAAATAAACATATAATCAGAGATGAATTAAATAATTCACCTGGTTTGAGTTTTATCGCACCATTTTGCAGGTGAGCATATGTGCTAATTTTGCATCGTATTGCGAATTATTTACATTTGAGTTTCTTTAATTACAGTTTTTTTCTTTATGGGAGTTTTTTCTATTTTTGTTGTATTGATGTATTAATACGTTCTTATATGTCTGATGTCCGATGGATCGTTACTGCCTCATCAACTTTTAATTGGGATGGTTTGTGACTCGACACGGGGCTGTGCACAAGAGTCGGTAATCAAGTGTCCCTATACGTTAGAATCCTGTATCGTTGGCTACTAAAATTCAAAGACGTTGAAGGTATCTCTACTCGACAATCGAGAATGAATTTTTGATTGGAATTAAAGCAGACCACATGGTTCGATAGTGCTTTCTCTTACAGATGCTTTCATTTTTAGCATGCTAATCCGATAACCCCAAAGTACAGTACGAATTATCTTAGGTTACATTTAAACTGGGAACTATTGATGTCGAACGATCCAAAAGGACGCATTTCTGTGCATACACGCATGTTATCTTAGCTTAAGTAATTTGCCACAAGGTAATTTATCCTTAAATGGATGATTTTATGTCAATGTTAATTTACTATTTAGACGGCATTATCAATTCTTGTATGTAAGTTCATCGAAATACCTTTAACTACTTTGGCGTATGGTTAAAGTGGCGCTTTTTATCTTATAACTGTTAAATATGAATTAACGCACTCTGTAAAGCTCGTCTGGTTATGATATCTATACAAGAAGTGATAAGAACTTGTCTCGTTCTGTAGTTAATGTATATATTGTTATTTAGGTGTAAATTAGTTATTTGATGTGTCGTCGCTTATGCAACTTAGTTGCAGAAAATAACTATAAAATTGAACTATAAAAAGAGAACATGGAGCTGGAGTAATTATCTTTCATATACTAATAGGGTTCCCTATACCCAAGTGCATTATTTTTCGTGTTATTCACACCTTTATGAGTTTTGAAACATACGAAGTAGATCATTTTGTTTATGGCAAAAATATGTTTTTTTAAAATGCCGTCTCATCTGTCATTTTTTTTTAGAAACTATCAATTTTTGGTACATAGTACCTCCATAAAAATCCGTCACAAATTTAATGTAATATTTCAAAATATAATAATATACAGAGTGTCTCATTTGAAATAACAAATTTGTTGCCACATTTCAAATCGATAGATCAGGACCAGCTGTGCAAGTAACCAAATTTTCAGAAAAATTCTATGTCTAATTTTCCGTAAACGTCTAACGAACCATCATGTGACACACCATGTATTAGTAAATCAACATTTCCAAAATCAACATTTCGGAAATAATTAGCAATATTAAACAAAGAACCAAAATTTTAAATAAATTAAAAAAAACCATTCTAATCAAGATCTTCAAGAGTTGAAACGTTTAAGGAACTAATGAAACTACAAATTAAAATAGCTTACAAAAAATATATATTTGATGACAAAAACTTTATCTCAAATGATTGTAAACAATTTTGGAACTACATTAATTCTAAGAAAGAAAATTCGAGAGTCCCTGGTAGAATGAAATTTAATGAATACATTTCTTCCATGTCCTGAACAGATTATTGAAGCTTTTGGTACTTATTTTTCAAATATATTTTCAACACCGAATCATACACAAACGTCTGTGGTTAAATCAGATATAAACTCTATTCCTAATGTCACTATCTCTTATATTTTAGAAGGTTAGGTTACTGCAATAAAAAACTTAAAAATTAAACCACTGCTAACCTTCATATTCAATTTATATGTAAAAAGTTGTATCTTTCCTGAGATCTGGAAAATTTCTCAAATTACACCAATTTTCAAATTATGTGGCGTAGATGATGTTAGAAACTATAGTATTATAAACATCCTATCAAATATTGCCAAAGTTCTTAAAATAACAATTTTAATTAGGTTTATAAACACATTAAGTCATTCATATCACCTTCACAACATGGCTTTATGCAGAATAGCTCGACTGTCACTAACTTAGCGTCTTTTACTTAATATGTACATAAGGTCTCTTCAAGTATTCTTTAATTCTTATTTAAAAGACCGCATGCAATATGTCAGTTATAACTGTTATCAATCAAAACCTTTTGTTCCATCATTTGGAGTACCCCAAGGGTCTCATTTGGGTCCATTATTATTTTTAATCTATATCAATGACTTAGCCAATATACTCACTTTTTTCTGATTATAGTTATATCTTTCTCTCGTAAATTAAATCTCATTGTTTATTCTTATCAAATTGATTCTACAATTGTTAAAAGTGCGATGAAATTAAAGATCTGAGAGTAAATTCGACAGTAAATGTTTATTAAATACCCACATTTGCTCATCTGCAAACAAAATGCAAGGATTTATCATTAAAAACTGTAAATCATTTAATAATGCCAGTTGCTTAAAAATACTTAATTATTCATTAGTAAGATCGAAGTAAGGGTATTGTTCGTTACTATGGTATCCACTTTCTAATAAGCAAAAGACCATTATAGAATCTATCCAAAGAAAATTATTAAAATTTTTATATTTGTAAAACACTGCTTATACCCTGAAAGAGGTTTTTCCCAGGCGCAGTTATTACGGCAAACTGATATTTCATCCTTGGATAAGAGATGGTAAGATAATAGCATAATATTCCTTTATAATGTACCACATCATAAAATAGATTCACCCTACCTGTTAAGTAAAATTAACTTTTGTGCCGACGAGTAAATTCAAGGCTTTTGGTACCATTTTTTAATCCTACTCCAAGAACAAACATTTTATAAAATCGCCAATCTTTATAATGTCAAAAAATTTTAATTTAGTAGGTATACATATTTATTTTGATACGTTAAATAGCAATATTAGAAAATCAACGTATCTTGTTTTGATTAAGTTTATGTAACATTAAACATTGTTTTATAATTGAAAATTATTTTCTGTTGAACAATAAAGATTATTATTATTATTATCATTATTATTACAAAGATTATTATAAATAGCAAGATTTAGGAAATAAAAGCAAGTTTCTGCAAAAATCGACATATTTTGGTATTGTTTATTATAGGTAGCCATGAAATTGTTACAATAAAAATTTACTTTTACTAGCTTTTACTTTTCAAACCCTGTCTACTTCTACTGCATGTTTAATAGGACAAGGTCAACGTCTAAATCCAATTGTGCTTGTTGTACGTTCTTTCTTTTTGTGTGAGACTAGCAACGAGGACAATCGTTGTTTGTAAAAAAAAGAACTGCGAAAGGAAATTCTAAACACAAGTGATGGATTAATCTGAAGTTGTTATAAACATCCGCCTGTTGTGAAACGTACATTACATCGGATATGTAATGAGAAATAAACCAGAATGTTGTTTAGGATGAACGTTTTCAGGTGAGCTTACTGACCTATATTTCACCGTGTGGCAAGTAGTCACTGCATTGAGTTTCTCTAATTATTACAGTTTTTTTGTCAGTTCGTTTTTTCTGGGATTACTTTGCTTGATGGCTGCTGAGATTTGATTACGTCCAGAAATTGTAGGTTGTTTTTTGGAACCGTTACTGCCTTGTGCTGTTGTAATTGGAAGGATTAATCTCTCAACCTCTACTTGTACTCAAGGAAGTAATATGCGAAAATAAACCTATGCTTTTGGGAGGTGCCGAGTAGAGTTCTGTCATACGAGATAGCGGGGACCAGCAATTTTGGGGTGTCTCACCTTAACACCGGAAAGGGCTTTCCTTTAATACTGTGTGGTCGTCCTAAATCGCTGTCAGTGCTTTGCTTTGCAACTATTTCAATTTTACCGTGTGTATCCAAACAATCCAATTACTTAGTATCAAACCATTTTTTAACAATAACTGATAACTATTAATGTCAAACGCTGTAAAAAGATGCCTTAATGAACGATACACGTACGTAATCCTACTTAAGTAACTTATCTCCAGGTACCTATATGTCCATGAATAATCAACTAATTCACTAAAACTTTGTTGAATGTTATTTTCCTTCATTTTAATTATTCCCAAGACACTTTCGTTAAGTATATTTAGCGTACTATTTGTCAACTGTGCATAATGAAATTTCATGGCTACCTACAATAAATAATAACAACATGTTCTGATTTTTGCAGAAACCTGCTTTTATTTCAGAAATCTTCCTAATTAGGTATAAGAAGATGATAGATTATTTGAAACGTATTTTAATTGTTTTTTAGAATATTTGATAATATATGGGGTGTTCTATTTAAAAAATGCACTTTTCGTAATTTTTTTGTATCTAGCGGTAAAATCACGAATTTTTAATTAACCTGTATATCACAAACCAAACTTCTCTACATAAGACTAATGTACAGGAACTTGGTAAGCCACACTCAAAATGTTAGCTTTTTACGAATCCAAATACCGTAGCAATAAATGTTTAATTTGAGCAATGTTTTTAACAAAATTTTTGGAAAATAATTAATATTCCGAAAACCGCTGCAGATATGAGTAGATAAGTAGTGCCGTTCCTGGCTCACTTTTGGCGCGAAATTTGAGGGGCCGCTTGAGACGTAAGGGCGGGGGCGCGGTAGGTTGAAGACCTTCGCCCTCAATTTAGTGCAACGCCCTAGATTTGGGTTAGTGATCTGTGACCTCAATTGCTATGTTTCAGCTCAATGACCTCGACTACTGGTTGAAACTTGCTTTTGAATTAACTTAATAGAATGCGTGTGTAGGTTAAAGAAATTTGATATTCCATTGCAAGGATATGAAGTAAACAAGTAGGTTCGGGATCGATCGGGGCCGCTCGGGACGTAGGGGCAAGAAGCGAAGGCGCGGTAGGTTGAAGATTTGCCCTCAATTTAGTGCAATGCTCTCGTAATAGAATAATGATTCTGAAGTGCGGGGATGATTGAAGGGTTCGTAATTATTCGTCAAAAAAGGTATTTCAAAACCCTGTAAAAGAGAGGATCAATTGAGGTGGTTTATTTGATATTGAATTTGCAATCAATTAAAAACATAACAAATGTCATACTTTGCTAACTTGAACAAATCAGTACATGTACTCCCCCCTCCTCCTATTTAAGTGCAAGTAGCTTGACTGACAAGAAGTATGGGATAGTGTCTTTAACAAAAATTGATACAGTATACGGAGAAAAGTTGAAGTTAGATGCAACGATTTCAAGACTTTGCTTTCACAACGGTTCACCGACTTAATTTCCATTGAAGACATCGATAAAATCAATGATGTCATAAGATCCGAAGCAGTGGTTTATTTGGTCAGTCGAGGTCCGGTTGGTCAAACTACGAATATCAAATTCATTAAAGAATGAGAAAAATGAAAAAGGATACTTGTTTAAGAAAATTATATAAGTACAAAATAAAAATGTATTTAAAATCATTAAAACAATTGTCTGACATAGTTAAAATGTATGAAATTAAAAACCAATTATTAAAATTAAATTTGGAATGTTTCTTTTTATTTATTATTGCATAATCATAAGTGACACTGTACATTAGATTATTGGTCTCAAATGATACTAGAAAAAAAATACACACATTAATTGATTTTGTTTCTTAAAATGTATTACAATCATTAAAATAATTGTCTGATACATTTGAATTAAAAGAAGAAAAAAAACGATTTAAGTTTGTAAAGCCTCAATTCTTTTAGTAAGTATTCCTTGATCGCTATGAACCATGTTGCATTAGATTATTTAAAAAAGTAACGTACATTGATAATAAATATTTCGAAATTACAATAATCAATCTAGTTTGAAATTTATTGTCTTATATATATATATTCAATTAAGTTAATTCAAAAGCAAGTTCAACCAGTAGTCGAGGTCATTGAGCTGAAACATAGCAATTGAGGTCACAGATCACTAACCCAAATCTAGGGCGTTGCACTAAATTGAGGGCAAAGGTCTTTAACCTACCGCGCCCCTGCCCCTTGTCCTACGTCCCGAGCCTCCCCGATCGATACCTAGCCGCCCCGACCGTCCCCGATCATGCGCGCACGCCCCCGACGGCAAACGATCGCAACCGAAGTTCAAATTCTCCCACCATAAATTCAAATTTTGCGCCAAAAGTGAGCCAGAAACGGCATTACTTATCTACTGATATGTATGGAAAATCTAATAGAGCCAAAATATACAGGGAGTATCATTTGAAATAAAAAATTTCCCACATATTTTCTCAAGTATAGGCAACGTTGCATCCTTGAAAATATTTTAGGTCGATAGATCATCCACAATTACTTAAATAAATAAATTTGCAGAATAATCCTATTCCTCGTTTTCCGTAAACTTCTAAGGTACCATCAGAGCGTGAATCACCCTGTTTCTAACCTATGTTTCTAACAGCAAATAAAGTGTAATAAAAAGATGCATTTACGATTATTCTAAAACTTTAAATTAAACTAATGAGAACATTATTATATCTGCCGAGCATAGAATTTCTTTACAGCGGTTTTAGTTTTTATTCAGTAAAAATTAATTTCTATTCAGAAAACTGTAAGGAAACACTGTTGGATAAGTTAAAATTTGTTGGATAAAAATCACACAGAGTTTTGACCTAGTCAATAAGGAAACTAGAGCGTACTTTAGAACTTAAGAAACAAATTAAGCCTTTTAATTGGAAACTATGCTTCTGTTCAAAATATACTTCGGCATAGTGAAACTTCAACGTAGCTGCGTACTGTTTACGATGTACTCGAAACTTTTAATATTTAGTTGATATATTTAGAACTTGAGTGCTTAATTGTCAAGTAAATAGTTTTAGTGCGCCATAAACGCTTTCAAAGATTTAAAATAAAAATAGAATTTTAGATCTGAAAGAATTCAAATTTTTATTTTTCTGCCAAAAACAAAATTTTCTTGTAAAGAGGCATAACTATAGCTAATTTTTGACCATAAACATCAACTTATTGCAACGTTTCCAGTACTTGTACATAACGTAAGATTTGATTAGTAATTACGTCCGGTGTTTCAGCTACAAATGGTAACTGTCTGGCTATGATTACGATCGACCGTTTTAATTAAAAAATGTGCGCTCATGTTTTATTTCTCCAAATGGTTTGTGTTTATAAATAATTATACCTGCAAGCAAGATCAATATGTATGTCGTATATGGGCACTACGTATTCGAATTCATACAATTATTTAAGCTAAAAATAAATCAATTTGTGCATAACGGAAAACGGACTTAAAAAAATAATTTCAAACTTTGGTTATACGACAGTACTTTCTAGTAGCCAAAACTTTTAAGCAATCCAAAAGACCCAATAGAAATGTGTGTTTAATCGGAAATGAATAAAATAAATTGTAAAGGTTGTAATCCAGTATAAACAGGGTGTAAATAAATGAGTGCGACAAAATGTAAGTGGCGATTTTTGTCGAAAAATAATGTCTTTTAGTTGAAGATTTTTCCAAAAAAACGGTTTTTAATTTTTTCTTTAAAACAAAAAAAGTTAAAAAATTACAAAGTTCAAAATAAGTCACTATTTCATGCTATCGAAAAAGCATTAAATGAGTAACAGTCTAAACCAGTAATAAGTAGCACGAGCGCTTGCGTGAATCGCCGTTTATAGTGATAATGACACCCCCAAGTAGAGAAATCAGCGTACGACTATATGTGGCAGACTTCTGCGATATCCTCACCAGGACAATCATTTGAGATGGCTACAACTGTTCCAGGGTATGGAAATACCACCAACCCCCTTAGATTGAGTGTGCAATCCACAAAGGCTCAATCGTTATGGTGAGTGTCGATGTCGATGGCGTAGCGCCACGATGGATCTTCAATTCTAAATCGGCTTTGACCAACACCAGACGATCATAAAGACGACAATAATTCCACCTATTAGGAACCAAACAGAAAGATAACATAGGAAATGAAAAAAAAGTCTCCGCCAAAAAGGAAATCCAAAGTACGTATTAAAATTTGTAAAGCTCCAATTAATTTTCATTATTTACCTGCGAAGTAACAGTAATCCTGAAACAACGGTGCCCTGGGAATTGAACAGTGTTGCTGCATTAGAAATTCATTTCCTTTTGATGGGATGCACATCTTTTTGGATGCAGTGAATTAAACTCGCAAGTTCGCAAGTGAGGTTTCTTTTAAAATATGGTTTCGATCGGAAATCAGCAACAGAAATCGATAATGACAAACGAGAATCGATTCAAAAATTTCCTAAATAAGTTGCCGCCAAAACTACGAATTTTAAAATCGAAAATAAGTCGGTACACGTCTGTATGGAAAGTTGCATATACCGCAGGACGGTAAATTTATAATATTTCTATGATTTTAGAGAAACTGCATATTAACCTTTACAATATTTTTGTGATATTCCCTATAGTTCAAAAACAAAGAAACAGTTTAGTGTAATCATAATTTATTTCTATTTTGGAGGTTACTATAAGGTCATGTAGGTTAGACTATTAGTCGAATTTATCTAGTAGACGGCTGTCAGGTTAATATTTTTATTGGAAACGTTATTTAACTAAATTTATACATCAAAACAGGAAAACAGTTCACAAAACAACAAATTTTAGAGGTGGATTTTTCTCCCTCTCAGAACTATAAGAGAATACCACAAAAATATTCATTTAATGCTTTTTCGGTAGCCAAAAATGTTCGTTCAGTTTATATTTTCTAATATTTCTTGTTTTCAAGAAATTTTGTGCCAGAGGTTGTAACTAAGCAAGGGTTGCTCATATATTTTTTTTTATATGAAACACCCACATTATTTTTTAACAAAAAATCACTACTTACATTTTTTCACACTTATTTATTTACACCTTGTATAAGGCAAACTAAAAAACTTATTAAACCTTTAAAAAGTACTTAGCTCATGTCAAATAGACAAATACCATCGGTCAGACAAATTCCGTGTTGCCATACATATGTTTGACAATAACCATAGAGTATAGGCGATACTAAACTAATTAATTTCTAGAAACAAATGATGATAAATGACAATTAGGTTTTTGGAATTATTTAAGTTTTATATAGAGATCAATGAGACGTAACGATGATTACACTCAGATAGTATATAAACTTGTTTTACTTTTTACTTTTATTATTTTTACAATATTATGAAAGAGGGTATCAAGTGAAGAAGTGAAAAATAGGAGGGAAGGTGGAAGAGGTGTAGTCAGATGTGGTAAGAAGAGATATGGATACACAAACACAGCAAAAAAGAGCAAAATTAAAAGAAAGTAGATACAACAAAAATACTTAGAGACAATCACGGACAGGAAGCCTAATTATTTAACAAGAGAAAAAGTTTAAAAATCACAAGAATAATAACGAGATTTCGATGCGCTAATAAAAAATGAAAATAAATACTGGTAAGAGGATGAAAAAGGCTGTGTAGGATGTGCGGAGAAGGATGGGAAAACATGAAACATCTGATGGAGGAATGTGAAGAGTTGAGAAGAGAAAAAGTGAAAGAAGCGTAATACTAAAAAGAAAAAGAGAAGGAGAAGAATGGATAAAGAGGTTATAGAGAGAAGAAAAAAGTTAAGAGACGGAAAGAAAATGATTTGTGGTTACTTACTGTTGTTTATAGTTTGTTTACTTTGTTTTACTTTTAGTGTCAGTTTGCTGATAATGATAGCTTAGCTATCAAAGCACGCGTACAAATATAGTTTTTGTGCAGGTTTTGGTGTTTTCTTTTTCTCTTACTGACATACGCTGCTGTTTACTCTTTCGTTTCATTAAATACTACCAAAAGAATAGCATTTTATTTTTATCAAAATCCAAAAACACATTTAAAAAGATTAAAAAATTGTAATCAAAAAAGTAAAGTTAACAAAAATCTTTAAAACAAACTAGATATCAATTAAAAAATTCGAAACTTTGAGAAATAGAAGATCATGTTTGTCTTTCAGTAAAATCTATTAAAAACATATTCAAAAAATATTTTTAAAAACGGATGTATTATTATTAAAATTCCACGAAGAGTTAGTAATAAACAATTAAAAATTAAACAGATAGTATATAAAAATATGGTAACAATGAACAAAATAAAAACATAAAACAAAACCTAAAACACACAGATTTGAGTCTTTATCAGCTAATGCATTAAAAAAAGTTTTTTAAAAACATGCAAAAAGTAAATTAAAAAAAAGTAAAGAAATAATAAAAATTAAAAAAAGAGTCAAAAAAAGGCAAAATAATAAAAATCTATTTCTAACCAAACATTTATTTTTGAAAATGTTTTGTAACATCACAGCCAATTCTGTTTCTATTTCAATTACATTTGTCGAATAATTAGAAAAAAATTCATTTGGTGAGAATAAATGAAAGTAATTAGCCATTTCAGGAACTACACATTGCACTTATGAATAGCCAAATTTAGTACATTTAGATTTGGCTAGCCGACTAAGTGGTGCATGTTTGTTGGTATTTAATTTGTATATTTTATTGTAATACAGAATTGTAGAGCAAACATATCATATATTTACTGTGTACGTCATTATATAAAAAACAAAATAATTGTTGTAATAAGTCAATAAAATAATTTAAGCAGGTTTTAACTTTAAACGATTTAATTATTATTCGTTTTATTTTCACGCGCAACTCAATAGGTTATGGGCCCAGGTTATTAAATTCAAGAAAGTAACACGTTGTTGAATAGAGTAAAATAAAAAATGGTGTTTATTAAAATGATTAATAAGCAAGATAATTTTAAAGTTGCATTGTTTGATGGAGAAAATTTTGACAATTTTTTTTTTGACTGGAAGTTGTTTTGGACCAAAATCTTTTACTTGATTTAAAGAAGATGCGAGTAAATTTGTTTCTGAGGAAACAGATGCTACAAGAAAACAATTACACTTGGTTAACGACGAGAAAAGCAAATCGATTATCAATCGGCGGATTGCTGACTCACATTTGGAATATTTAAAAAGTAAGGAATCTTCCAAAGGTATTCTAGATTCTTTAAAATCAATTTCAAAGAAAACACATCGCAAGTCAAATCTATTAGCGGAAGAAATTGCGTACTTTAAAGTATGTCGATGATGAAGAAATTGAGAAACACTTTTGATATATGATGGGCATAGGACTAATTAATGAGTGCAAAAAGGTGACAGAGAGAGAAAGGGATCCGTAGGTACTATAGAGGATTTTTAAAAAAAAAAGGGGCGAAGTGGAAAAGAAACAGCAAAGAAAAGAAACACAAGGACGACGAGGACACCAGAAAAAAGTAGAATAACAGAAAAAGAAGAGAAGGAGAGAGAAATGGAAAGGTAAACAGAAATGATAGTGGAGATGAGAAAGGAGATGATGGAAGGATTTAGAGAGTGTAATGGTGAAATAAGAAAGTTGAAAGAGGAGATGGAGAGAAAAGAAAAAGCATGGGAGGAGGAAAGGAAAAAATGGTATAGGGAGAGGCAAGAGTTGGAAAGTAGAGTGAGCGGCATAGAGAGGGGCAATGGAAAGGCAAGGAAAGGAAAAAGGAAGAATAATATCGTAATTAAAGGACTGGTGAGGTTGGAGCAACCTATTACGGATACTGTCAAACAAATAATTACAGAAAAAATAGGAGTATAGGTGGAAGTTGAGGAGGCATATACGGTAGTGAAAGAGGAGGGGAGAAGTGCGATTGTAGTGAAGTTGGGAAGCTGGGAGGAAAAAAAGATGGTAATTAGAACAAGAACAAGTTGAGAGGTACCAGAATGTTTATAAACGATGACTTAACAAAAAAGGAAAGGGAAACGCAAGAGGTAAAAAGAAGGGAAGCAAGAAGACAAGAGAAGGAAGGGAAGAGAGTACGAGCAGGGTATGGAAAGGTATGGAGAGATGGTGTTGAGCATAGATGGGTGTGGGAGGAAAAGAGTTAAAAAGTGGAATTTAAAAAACTAGAAAAGGTAAAAGGGGCGTAGGGGAGGAATGGGGAGCAAAAAGCAAAAAGGGAGGGAGGATATAAAATACTTTTTTGGAATGTGGCAGCTATAAGGAACAAAGGAAGGGGATTTTGGAGGTATATAGAACAATTTAAAATAGTTGAACTTTTTGTAATCGCGATTACAAGATTTTGTTGTGGAACTGGTAGAATTGCTCAATAGTGGGTTACATTTTCAAGGTCAGCAGATTAAAGTCGTTGTTGATAGTTTTGTTTGTGACGCCCTTGCGCGTGTCTTTTTGAAGTGTGTAAAATCTCATGGTGGCTATTCATCTTGCAAAAAGTGTACAGAAGTAGGGGCATATATGAATGGAAGTGTAATCATAGAAGGTGTTGATGCGCCTAAACGAACAGATGAAAGTTTCAAAGCTAAACAAGATGACGACCACCATTTGGGAGATTCTCCATTACTTCATTTGAATATTGGTTTAGTATCCCTATTTCCAATAGAATATATGCATTCTGTGTGTTTAGGTGTAGTACGTAAGATGTTAAATTGTTGGCTGAGCGGCAAATTAAACGTTAAACCAGGGCGACAAACTAAGATTCTTTGAGATAAATTATTTTTATTTAAATAGAGTATTTCGCGAGAATACTTGCAAGTTATAAAATACATTTCTAAATTTGGATTTGGAAATGCACTTTAAAATTAAATTATTTACATTCTAAACTAAAGTGTATAATAATTGTTATGGTATAAGTGCTAAAGTAAAATGTTTTATTTTGTATGACGAAAAGTCAATTACAAATATGAACAAAACAAGAAATCTTTTGTCACAAAGTACCGATCAAAGCATTGAGTTTATAAAATATCGTTTACGTTCCACCATCATTAATTAATATATCCTAGAATTCCTTATTGTTGTACAATCTAGAGGCCATACTATAATCTTCATAATCAGAAGTTTAAAAAATTGTGTTTCTCTCTACGTCCTTAAGATGGTTTATTATGCTACATTCCATAGCCATATAATCTATGAAATCACTTTTGGGGCAATGCAATACATGTGTTAAAATATTCCGTATCCAAAAAAAAGGCTCTAAGGATAATGACTGGAAGTGGAAGTAGAAAGCACTGTCTACCTCTTTTTAAACTTCTTAACATTATGCCGCTACCTTGTATCTTCATTCTCTATTCGCTTATTGAGGTACATTCTAGAATGTCTAGTCTTATCCTTAACTGCCAAATTCATGACCATAACACTAATCTAGCCAATCAAATAAGTCTTCCTCGTGTTCGTCTTAATGTTAGTAAACGGCACACACATAATTTGAAAATGTATAACCACACTCCAGTATGTATTTGTGCCCTTGATTTGAAGCCGATCAAAATTAAAGTAAACCATTTTTTACTAGATAAGTGTTTTACACAGTTAAAGAGTATCTAAATACTTCTTTCAAACTTTGATTATTAAATTTTTGTTGATCTATGTATCTGTCTATCTATCTAATGATAATCTTAAAAAACTACAGCAAAAGTTTTAACATAACTGATCACTTGATGCGTTATTTTACTCCGGGTTTTTCGGATTTTTTCCGTCAGCTTTGTTTTCGTCAGTTTTTTTTCACAGTTTTTTTTCGGCGGTTTTTTTCCGCGGCCCTTTTTTTCGCCATTTTATTGCCCGGCTTTCTTTTCTACGGCTTTTAATTCCGCCAACGGACATATTCACATAAAGTTTTCGTCTTGTCCACGACTTTACTTGGTTAAAATCACGTACACTCCTACTAAATTTTCACGTCATGTTCACGTGATCATGTTAACTGGGCTCCTGCGTCGACCGTCAACTACTTTTCTTGCTGAGGGCGGCGTGGACATCAGAACGATCGAAGCTCATGTTAGATGGCGATCAAACAGGACCACAAAAGGCTAATTAGAAGAAAGCATTAACAACAAAATGACGACTTTGAAAATTATTTTTAGTAAGCCGTCATCATCACACAGTACATGCGAGGGTTGGAAGTCAAAATGTCAAAAGGAAAAGAAAGCAAAGTTCAAGAGGAGGTTTTATTAAAATCGTCACTATCATTTAATGATTTACAATTACAACAATCTTAAAGTATAACTTTCTGTGGCGTTAGTGATTGTACGTTTAATATTTATCCCAATACATAGTTATTAAAATTGTTTATTTTGTTGCTATAAAGTAATAGTTGCTATTAAGAAATGTGATAGTTTTCTTTATGCTTTGTAATAAAGAAATTTACAGTGAGGACAAAAAGTCAGCCCCCCCACCCCTTAACTTTTGTCCATTTGAATTTAAAAAGCTCAAATTAACACAGTGTACACAAAAAATTGAGTTTTTTCATATGGTACTCATTACAAATGTGACAGCTCAAAATTGTTTGAGTAGGTTTCATAACCTCAAAAATCTTAAATTAGAGTAGGGGTCGAGTGGGGTCTCAAACGAAAGCTTATTTAAATTTGCATACAGCTATGGGGGTTAAAAGCAAAATAATCAACTTATCGCTAGTTGGCAACAAGAAAACTTTAAAGAGTTTTCGGCTTAGTAAATTAAATAAGCAGGCTTGCTCCTATTCCATATCCATGGCAACATTGGTAACCATATGAACGGTCAATATTTAAGACAGCTTAGTTTGAGAAGTACATATTTAAACGTAGTTTAAAACGTCAAACAAGTATCATTCGTATCTTGTTATTAGAATTCTTAACCCTAGACCGGTACACCAGGGTCAATTTTACCCTACTTAATGTTCGTGTATCAACTGCGTGCGCATTTTGTGTTTTAGAGGTTTTCCAAATACATGTAAATTCGCTTCAGTGTGTGAGAACACTTTGTAGCGTGCGAACGCGTGTTTATTTTCTCACATAAGGTAAATGTTAATGTTTATTATTAAACCTCGTCGCTATGATAAAATTTGAAAGAATAATGACTAGAAAATATTTGTCGGAAGCTGAGTTAGCCGCTGCCTTGCAAGATGTTCTAAATGAATTGAAAGAAAATCCCCCTACTTTCGATTCCAATCATATTGCCGTGGCAAGGAATGCTCTAAGTGAAGTATCAGTAGATAATGTCTCTGCTGAAAAGTCTGATATTCCGAAAGAAGTAGATGAAGTTCTACAGAAACTATTTGGAAAAAATGGATATGAATGGAGCACACACATTCCAACAAAAAGAAGACGACCACTAGCAAAGAACTATGTTTCTAAACAGCGTCAAGTTAGAGGAGCAGCCAAAGACGTAAAATCGTCCTGGGAAGCGTGAAAATTGTTGTTTAGTAATTAGATTATGAGCAAAATTATATCATACAATTGAGGAAATAAATCGCCAAGCTCCTAAATATAAATCGGCCAGTTATGTCGGGAATGTAGATTTGTTAGAAATAAATGCTCTATTCGGTTTATATTACATCTTAGGAAGCCTTAGAGTATCTAAACATTGTGGTTTAATGAGTATGGAATAAACATTTGTCGTGATACTATGTCTCTAAAACGATTTCAGTTTTTGACAACAGGTTTGAGGTTTGATGATAAAAATACCAAGGCAAAAAGAAGAAAGATTGACAAGTTCGCACCAATCCGAGAAATTTGGAATATTTTTATAGAAAATTGTAAACTTTATTATACACCAGGCGAATATTGTACTATCGACGAGCGGTTACTGAGTACTCGTTGCAGGTGTCCTTTCTAGGTGTATATGCCGGCAAAACCACACAAATATGGCATAAAAATTCTTATGTTGAATGATGCCACCACATTTTACATGGTAAATGCTATACCATATGTAGGAGCAGTGACTGAAAAAGAAAGTAACGAATCAGTTCCAGAATATTATGTCAGAAAACTTTCGGAACCCATTTATGGGACCTATCGTAATATAACCGTGGATAATTGGCTTACGTCTGTACCAATGGTACAAAAGATGCTGCTTGAACACAAACTGACCATAATAGGAACTTTGAGAAAGAATAAAAGGGAAATCCCTTCAGAATGTCTTACAAAAACACTTACTGGATCGGCATTATTTCTATATGACTCCAACAAAACATTGTTATCTCTATTCACCAAAAGACAACAAAAAAGTATTAGTTCTCTCCACCATGCACTACGATAACAATATCGATGACACAACTGGAAAACCAAACATGATCGTTACATACAATAAAACAAAAAGGTGGAACTGACAGTTTCGATCAACTATGCCATTCGTATACAACAGCAAGAAAAACCAATCATTGGCTATTGCGTACATTTTATGGAATGCTTGATTACGCAGGTATAAATTGTCGAATTCTCTACATTATTGCGAGATCTGATTTGAATATTATAAAGTCAAAAAATAGAGCTATTTTTCTCAGAGAACTCGATTTTTCCTTGATTAAACCTTACATGGAATATCGTCGAACAATTCCAAGCGTTCAGAATTTTATCAAAAGTAGAATTTCTGATGTCATCGGGGAACCTAAACTATCAGCTCAAGTTAATCTCGATTCTCCAGGAAGTAGTAAAAGAAAGAGGTGTCAATATTCAAAGGATAGAAAAACAAATATACAGTAAATACATGTAAAAAATATATTTGCGCAGAACATCGTTCTAAGAAGTGCATCAATTGTATATAAGTTAAAAAATTATATAATGATGCACTGACATTCGGCATGTATTGTATTATGATTAATAAATAGTTATAAACATTATTTGTTTGTTATGAGAATTGTATAAACAATATTTATCGATTTTATTAATATAGGGTCCGAATGACCCTGGCGTACTAGTATCGTAACTTTGAGAAGGTGTACCAGTGTAGGGTTAACTATGCAAAGAGAATTAATAGAAAAAGTTGAAGCCATTATAATCTTCGGAGAAGCAAATCGAAATTTTCATCAGGCAGTCCGCTTGTATAATGCTAGGTTTCCTGACCGTCAAATCGATCGCAGATATTAAAGGAAACTATTGTCAAAATTCATGGAATCTGGTAGCGTTTCGCATAAAAACGTTTAGGTTGTCTTTCTATTTCCGAAGAATTGCAATTGAATATTTTGGCGAGTGCTGTTGAAAATCCCACTGCTACCACAAATTTTATTGCGGAGCAGCAAGGTAGTTGGAAGAGTACAGTTAAAAAGTATTTAAAAAAAAACAAGTTTCATGCGTACAAACTTAAATTTGTACATGAAATTAATGAAGATGATCCTGACAGACAAATGGAGTTTTGCGAACAGATAATAAATAACATAAGAGGAGAACCTGATTATTTGGGCCGCATATGTTTTTCTGATGAATGTACATTTTTTCTAAATGGAGAAGTTAACAGGCAAAATGTGAGGTACTGGTCGGACACTAATCCTCATCAGTTTAGGGTTACTAGCACTCAGTACCCTCAAAAGGTGAATGTTTGGTGTGGGATAATGGGGGGACATATCATTGGTCCGTATTTTCTGGAAGGAAATTTGACTGGGGAAATTTATCTCCAATTATTAGAAAGACAAATATTTCCAAGAATACAAGAAATCGCTCAAGAAAATCCAGAATTCCATAGAGTAACTAGCTATCAACATGGTTAATTTTCAATTTATCATTATTTTTTAGGATATTATTTTTCAACAGGATGGAGCTCCCGCTCATTATTATTTAAATGTAAGAGACTATCTCGATAATAATTTCCCAAACCGGTGGATTGGTCGAAGAGGTTTTTAGAGTGGCCTGCCCGATCACCCGATTTAACCCCATTAGATTTTTTTATGGGGTTATTTAAAATCAAAATTTACAAAACTGAAGTGCAAACAATAGAAGAGTTGCGTTTTAGAATAACTGATCAATGTAGACAAATTAATGATGAAGTTTTAAGGAATGTACGTAGAGAAACTGAAGAAAGGTTGTATCATTGTCTTGGAGTCGCAGGCGGTCGCTTCGAGCATCTGCTTTAATAATAGTTTTAGTTAGTTTTCTGATGTCAACCTTACTTTTTTGTTCTGTTTAAAGTAGTTTCCATAGAAACAACAATAATATTACTTGACACTAATGCTTTTACCGGCATGGCGTTTTTCATTTTATTTTAAAGCGTTTTAAGATTTTAGTCCAATACTTCACAGTTGTATGCACATTTAAATAAGCTTTCGTTTGAGACCCCACTCGACCCCTACTCTAATTTAAGATTTTGAGGTTATGAAACCTACTCAAACAATTTTGAGCTGTCACATTTGTAATGAGTACCATATGAAAGAACTCAATTTTTTGTGTACACTGTGTTAATTTGAGCTTTTTAAATTCAAATGGACAAAAGTTAAGGGGGGGGGGGCTGACTTTTCGTCCTCACTGTATACAATTTCCAATGAGTGTCTGAAAAATTATATTTACTGCGTATGTCATTATATAAAAACAAAATAATTGTTATAAAAAGTCAATAAAAATAATTCAAGTAGTTTACAACTTTAAACGATTGAATTATTATTCCATTTATTTTACACGCATAACTCAATATCTTGATAAAAAAATTTTTATACTAATGAGTTTCATTTAAGTACAGATTGTATACCTTTAGTAAATCTATAGAATATAACAAATATATTACAATAAAGAAACTTTTATTACGCCCTAATTTGAAAATAAAAATTCTTAAGACTTACAAAAACTTTTCATTTATGAACAACTTTATTTAATCGAGTGAAAAGTATTTTGTACGAATTTCGCAAAAATTTAATTTCGACGTACCGACAACGTTGTGAAGAAAAGTTTACTTACCTGTAAATTCCAGCCCAGCAAGCTTCCAGGTCCCCCTCTTTGTTACAAGTATACTGGCGGGGCACACGTTTCTATGCAACACGTGTCCAGAGTAATGTAGAAAGGATAATGCTTCGGTTATCTGGAACAAAGATTTAATTAAGCTCAGATTTAAGTTTAATGGCGTGAAGCTTTAACTCCCTAATATATTGTTTGCATAAATAAACCTACTACACTAACTAGGAATATTTACGAAAAACCTAAAAAACTTTGGAGAAACAAGATTTTCATCTCTCAAAACTTAAATTATATTATATTTCTGATTTCATAAGATAAGAGTAAATTTAAAATAGTTATTGTAAAACGAGAATATTCGAGTCGATTTGAATCAAGGATAAAATACACAAACGAAAGCTTCTGATTATGTTAGTAGGCGATGTTTTAATAACATTAAAAATTTAACTACAGAGGATTGTATCTAAATTGCTTAGTTTATGTTTACTCGTGGATAACTTTAATGAATTACATCATTATTTATTTTATTATTTAAACGATCAAAATTTATAATACACACAATTTTAATAAAGAAATAAATATAAATTATTTTTACAGATTAATTTAATTAGTTGATCCGAATGTTATTAGTCAATATTTAAGACTTTGTTATAAATTTATCTTGTTTAAATTGAAAGGAATTCCGTTCACGTTGTCTGAATAAATGGTACAAGTGAATAAAACAGCGTATTATGTAATTTAATTGAATGATGTAGTCGATTTATTCAACATAATAAGTATATCTTTAACATTGTGCTTACATTGAATAAATTCAGGAATATTGAAATTTAAAGTTAGATTAATTTTTGTGGTATTCAATTTATCAAAAGCTTATGTTAATTTTTCTTTTGCAAAACAATGTATGTCATTAATAATTACCGAAATAAATTATACAAATTAACTAAACAATTAGTCTCTCACTGTAAAATCGGCTAAAACAGTAACTTTCTTACCTATTCATAGTTTGAGAAAGTAATAAGAAACTATTTTAATCAATTGTAGCTTCTAATAAATTGCATTCACGTTATTTTAGGAGTGAATGTTGCAGTAAACCTTTTGAACGGTGTAACAATTCAATAGAAATTTACAAGTGCTTAATTTAATCCTTTAGCGGAGAATTTCAAAAACACGGAGTATACCTCCGTTGCTCACATTTCTTAAATATTTAACATTTTTCTTTATAAATGTAAGTTCTTCAATTTGTTTGTGTTACGAATATATCTTTCACAATCCTAAGCTAAATCCCAGGTAGAACATTTGCGTTTCTAAAACGTTCCAAGTGCGTTCCACTGAAACGTAAATAATTGTGTGTAACGTCCCAAAATTGTTCCCAAGACGTCATTCAAAACGTAAAATGTTCGCCGTCAAAATCATATCAATTTGGAACGTTCCATTTTAAGATATAACGTTATTTAAACGTTTTAGAAACATACGCAGAACCAAAGTTGGAACGTTCTATTTAAAGCTAATAATGATAAATAAATAAAATAATTATTCTCATAAGAATCATATCTCAATTACGATATACTCACTTTATTCCCCGCATACTTTCCTCCCCGCGTACCTTCCTCTCCGAGTACTTTCCTCCCCAAAACACTTTCTTCCCAGCTTAATTTCCTACACGCGTACTTTCCTCCTTGCGTACTTTTCCCTCCGCATACATTGCTCCCCGAGTACTTTCCACCTCAAGAACTTTCCTCCTCGCGTACTTTCCCCGCATACTTTCCTCCCCCGAAATACTTTCTTCCACGCATACTTTCTTCCCGCATACTTTCCTTCCCGTGTATTTTTCCCCAGCTATTTTCTTCCGCGCTTATAAATAAGAAATGACAAAAAATACATGATTAAAACAAATTTACGTGAAAAAAAGTTTGTTTTGAAATTGTTATTGTGAGTGTATTTTTTTATAGAAATCAATTGCAATAACTGTAACCTACCAACCAACACAGTTTAACCCCGATCAAATGAAAACAACTTAAATTAATTAAAGACCGTGACTAGCAGTACATCGGATGCACGTAATTAGTTTATACACGGGCTGGGTGCGCATCTTTGAATAACGTTTACCCCAAATCACATGAAAACATGTAATTCTTTTAAGAAAAATTTATAATAAATGTAGCCTACCAATCAACACCGTTCACTCCCGATCACACCTACCAATCATTACCGTTTACCCGAAATCACATAAAAACATGTAATTTCTTTAAAGAAGAAAATTATAATAACTGTAACCTACCAACTAAAACCGTTCACCTTCAATCATATCTACCAACCAACACCGTTTTTATATTGTTATTATGAATGTAATTTTTTTAAAGAAAGAAATTGTAATAACTGTAACCTACTAACCAACACTGTTTATCCCCGATCACACCAACACAATTTAAATTGATTAAACAAAAACAAATAATCCTTCTTAATATACATAACACATTGCAAGCAAATTTTTGTGCGTTTATTTGTTTTCGAATTTTTTGTTATGAACGGGGATGAAAGTACGCGGCGAAAAAAGTAGGTGGAGAGGAAAATATTTTGGGGAGGAAAGTACGTGCGGAGGAAAGTACGTGGGCAGGAAAGTACGCAGGGAGGAAAGTATGCGGGGTTAAAAGTTCGCGGGGAGAAAAGTACGCGTGGAAAAAAATAGTTAGAGAAGAAAGTACATGGAGATGTAAGTACGCGAGGTGGAAAGTACGCGGGGAGGAAGGTATTTCAGGGAAGAAAATGCGCAGGGAGAAAAGTACGCCGAGAATAAAGTGTGGATACCTTCAATTACTGCTAGCCTAATTTTGCCTACATTTTTGTATTCTTAAAACACTTACAACAACTATAGTATTTAAATTCTAAACATTCTTGACACGATTCCAGTGTGACATTCAAATGGAGGACTTGTGCATGTAATATGACTTAAAACCGCTAGTCTAATCGGGACCGTACCGTAACGTTAATGCGATGCTTAATATACTGGGTCATTGATGGTCGATGGTAGGTTAGACGTTTATGGAAAACGAGGCATAGGAGTAATCTGAAAATTTGACTATTGCTATAAATAGACACGATCTATTTTTCTAAAATATTTTCATTTTAGCGGTGTTGCCGCTTCTACTCAAAAGTAGAAACAACTTATTAATTTTAAATAAAACACTCTGTATATTATTCAATTTTTTGAATCGCAATTTCTTATTGATAATTTTTTTTTAATAGTTTTCTATACCTATCTACACTGGTTTTCGAGATAATAATTATTTTAGGTTATTTTTTCCAAAATATGATCCCACCAAAATTTAAATTTAGCTAGTATTTCTTCTACTTCTTCTATATCTTTCTCTTTCGAGGTAAGCAATTGCCTGTATGTTCCCGGAATGCGGAAAGCGCACTCAGCATAACAAACCAGATTTAGAAATGCTGACGGCAAGGACTACCTCGCACACAAAGCAAACAGTCTACTTATTGCATATAAAATAAAGTAGGATCGATAGACAATTTAGTTAAGTTAAATTTAGTTAAGTCCAGTTCAATTCGACATCCAATTCGCATCGACCAGTTTACGACGCTGACCAGCGGTCAGCACGACGGTGCGTCGCTAGCATTTAACTCGGTCAACAATTCACACAGTGGTGTGTAAGAAAAACGGCGCTTTATACTGCAAACCCTACGAGTGTATTCAACGACCTACGCAACTTTCATTCATAAATGTAAATACTAAATCGCACCTACTGTAAGTGAATATAAATAAACGCATCTAAACCGACAACCAAAGTTTTTTCTGTGATCAAACCGGCGTCTATTATACACCCTAGACGCCACACGGTCATGAATTTGTAGATTGTTGATACACCTAACTTGAAGTGGAGATGATCATTACCTATGTATGTATCGTAGAGCATTGACAACAATTCGAAGAGTCTGGGCATTTGCAGGAGTTTTTGGTTGATTGCTTGCAGGTAGCTGGGGATGTTTAGATTCAGGATCTTCTTCTTCAGGTTTTCAATCCAGACTTTGTCAAACGCTTGTGCTATATCAAACAGGATTAAAACGCTGAATTTTTTGTTTTCAAAGGCAGGTGAAATGATGTTGCTGACCCTTTACATTTGGTAACTCGTTAAATTCCCTCTTCTGAAGCCGAATTGCAAGGGCAGTAGAATATCCAATGTTTTAATTTCTTCGCGTAAACGGGTGTAGATAATTCTTTCAAAGACGTTTGATAGGGTGGTTAAAAAGCTTGTTAGTCTGTAACTGTTGATGTCATTATTGTTTTTACCCGGCTTGAGTATGTGCTCTAGTTTCCATTTTAAGGAAAAATTGCCTTTGCATGCATTGTGCAGTGTTACTAAGTGCTCTAAGCATTTTTTTGTTAAGTTTTGAAGTACCACGTTAGGAATAAGATCTCATCCAGGTGTTCCGTTTTGGTAGAGTTGTTATAATTTATGCTATTTTTCTAGGAGATGTTTGTTCAATGTTTAAAAAAATGGAGAAATGAGAAAGAGAAGAGGTGGTACGACGACTATTTAAATCAGAAAGGTTGAATCTAGCCAAAAGATCAGATTACGGAAAACCTATAGGAGGGTAAATTTTATAAACATGACAAACTAGAAATTTTAATAATTTGCGCTAAATGTTTTCCAGAGCGTGGATATGGACCTGATACGTAGGATTCCATACTATTGAAGCATACCCCAGCCGAGTTCGAATGATGGTCCTGTACAGCAAAAGAGGTAAAACAGCGCTTAAAAAATCTCAAAAGTTTCTGATAATAAAACCAAGAGTTTTATGTGAAGAGGAATCAATAGATCGAATGTGCAAACCAAAAAACAGAGACGATTCAAAAGTGACACCCAGATCTTTAAAAACGCTAGAGCGAGTAATGGAGACGTCGGAAAGAAAAAGAATAATTAAATAGCGTATTGAAAAACAAAGAGATTCAAGACATCGTTGTAAATCTAGAAAATAACAATGAGGAATTAGAAAAGGAGAAAAAGGTTAGAAAATTATAAAACGAGGAGATTAAGAATAGTCTAGTTCTAGCCGAGAAAAGAAATGATGACAGGGTAGCACAATACAAAGAAAAAATAGAAGAATGAATAATTGAAGTCATTGGTGAACTAAATGAAAATATAGGAAGAAAAGTACCGGCAAAGGTAGGAACGTGAGAAGATGTAGGCGATCGCGATTAAATTTGATTAATTGCATCGAATAAACGACAAATTAGAAAAAATGCCAATGATGCAGAATGAAGTTAAAGTAGAGAATAAAGTAGAAAACTAAGTTAAAAATAAAGATGAAAAGGAATTTAAACAAAACCTAGAGGAAATAATGGTAGAAAATTATAAAGAGATAAAAGTGAACGTCGAGATACCGAAGATGCAACATGAAACGAACAGGAGTAAGAAATTTAAATATGACACGGAAGTAAAAATTAATGATAGTAAAATTAAAGTCAAAGAAGAAATCTATTTATAGAAGGCAACCGAGACTTGCACGAGTAACGAAAAACTTGAAAATTTTGCAAGAAGGAAGAAAGACGCATGAAAACAAGATAGGTTACGAGCACATGAAGAACACATTCAAGAAACGGCATAAAGAAGTGCAAAATATTACGAGAGAGGTGAAATTCGTTTAGTGTAAGAAGGGTCAAAACTAGGAAAAAAGGGAGAATGTCACATAGACATCAAAGTAGGACGTGTGTTTAAAAAAAATAATATCAAAGATGATTACAATTAAACAAGTAGCTGAAGAAGGCAGAAATAGCAAGTTATAGATAAAGTATTGGACATTCGAAAGAAAATATGATGCCAGAACGCATATGAAAATGTTATACTTCTGATTTATTTTAAAATTTTATTTTTTTGGGTAAACAATAAAAATTATAAAATAAAGGGGGTGAAATGTCATAATTAAAATTTAAGGAAAATTATTTAGGTTTAAAATTGAATGTATAAATTAAGTTGGTGTATCCATGTAAACAAAAAAAGTCAAATTTATAAATAGATAATTAATAAAATAAAAGTCATAATTGAAAATATTATTTAATTCAATAAATAAAAATACATTGCATAATTCAAAAAGTAAAAATAAATACACAACAATACTGTTACAATAAAAATTCACGTTTATTCAAATTTACTTTCCTCTTGTAAAATTTTCACTGAATACGTTTAGTGTTCCTTGTGCCGGTTCTGCCCACTTTTGCCGTGAGTTTAATAGGCAAGGCCATCTTCTAAATCAAATTGGAAACGTTCACATTCTTTCTTTTTGTAATTAATTTTAAGCTAGGGCAGTTCGATTAATAAAGAAGAAACTGCAAAATAGAATTTTAAAAGTTGTTGAGATGGAGTAAGCAAAAATGTTTCTAATCATCCGCATATTGGGAATTTAATGTCAATTAGAAATGTGATTCTAAATTAAGTTGGATCGTGTCTTGCTAATACGTTTTGCTGGTGAGCGTTCTAACCTATATTTGCTTTATGGCAACCAATTGCCTACATTTGGGTTTCTCTAATTACAGTTTTTTGATGTTTTCATCTTTTGTGCTACTGTGATTTTCTATCCTTTGTGTGTACTGGTTCCTACGTCTATTATTTATCAGATGTCCTCTGAAATCGTTTATCCCACATCATGTCGTAATAGGGATGGTGAATACATCGACACTTGTTGTGCACGAATATCTGTATTTGAAGAACCGAAACTGGTATAAGTTTGTAAAGCGCATTAGACCACAGCAACCTCGTGGATGTGTCCCAGCATGTTAAACTCCTGCCGCAAGCTACTAAAGATTAACTACGTTGGAGTCGTCTCGCCTTAATGCTTGAAGAAACTTTCAATTGGAATTCTCCGCAGACCTTAACTCTTCGACAGTGCTTTATTTTTTTAGTTACTTCGATTTTAGTTGGTGTGTCCGAATTATTCAAAGTACCAGTACTAGTACCTTTTATTAACTATAAAACTTGGAACTACTTACGTCGCACGATCCAAATGACGCATTACTGAATGATACACGTATGTTATCGTAGTTTAAGTAATTTACCACAAAGCAATTGTATTCTTAACTGCGAAGAACTTTATGTCGCAAGACAAAGTTACTATTACTTGACGGAATCGTGCCCATTGTTGTTGGTGTTGTTATCAAAGTAACCTTAACTACTTTGACGAATTACTAAGTTAAGGTGGCGTTTACAAAAATATATACACTCTTTGCTACATACGAACTCACACGCTCTGTGTTCTTACTAAGCTAGTTTGGTTAAGTTCGCCACTCAAGAAGGGATAAGAATTCGTCTCGCTCGGTAGCAAATGGTATCTATGTTTTTTATCTATTTATATTGTGTGTCGCTGATGTATCTATATTTGTATATGTAAATTATTAAAGAGAGAGCACGATATCCTGAATTACTACTGTGTTAGATTTATGTTTTTGTTTAACTAATTAAACAGTGCTTAAACCGACCTGTTATTTTAATTTCCTGTAACATAATTTATATTAAAAACAGTTTTATTTGAAAAAATTTTTGTATCTAATATTTAATAAATATTGTATATACATAAATAAGAAGTGTTTGAGGTTAAATGCCCTTTTAGCTATTTAGACTACTTACAAATTCTAATTTAATGTCAATCTATTTAGAAACCATCACATAAGTCCATCCTATTTATAAGAGGTTGACTAATAAAAGAAGAAGAATTATTGTTAAAGCTTAATCAAAAAGGATGGCAACGGAAATTTTTCGCTCACCCAGTTAGACAATATCTTTACGTCATAAATATTTTAGTAATTTATTTAAAATTAACATATAAACAGTTATAGAAACGCAGTTACATATTTCACAATTTCTTATTCCTATTAAATAATATTTGATTTAAGTTTTTTTATATAAAAATAATATTACATTAAATTTTGTTCTAAGTAAACACTAACCAATTGAAAATATTATGTACAGCACCACCGCCCACATTAAGTTATTATGCACCCACTCACTTCGCCTTCAAAACCACCCACGAATTTACACTTTCAAGTTTAATGAAAATTCTATAAATAAAACCTTGTTAAAGTGACACTCACTAAAAAATAGTTATTTACATATTTTGTACCCATATTAAGTCAATTGGAATTAACACTAAAAGAATTTAAAAACTTGAATAAAAATTTAATCAAGTTTGCGTCATATTTATTTTGATCCGATTAGATACATTAAGTGTAAAAATGAGAAAATCAAATTTTAATGCAATCGGTAGCAGTCCAATTTAGAAAACCATTTATTCAGTTCATTTACAATTTCAGAGGGTGTGTTGGCGGATAAATTTTAATTTGTATTTTGTGGGGTTAACACCTTAAGAGGTTTTTTTAAGAATTCAATTAAATAATTAGCAAGTGTATTCAACAATGAAATAACAAAAAATAAATTAATTAAATCTAGGTATTTTTTTTGTTGAGTAAATTCAAGTTACGCTGGGTTTAACTTTTAAAGATAATCTACGAAATTGATTTTTAAACCAGTCGTTCAGTAGTTCATGGAATTTTCAAAGTGTTTTTTGATAAAAATTTTCTTCTGTTTTGTGAAAATAATGCTTACGAAAAAACATAAAACATAAAGTATGTGTAAGAAAACGCTTCAAGAACAATTTTCGTAGGTAACCAAATTTTTAACTTGCTTTTATTAAATAGACTTGCAATATGTATATGTAGAAGGTAATGCGTATTTTCTGTTGCAAAAATAGATTTATTGATAGTATTAATACAAATGCTAAAAATTCATCAAAATTCTCTCCCTCAGCATTAATACAATTAGGGAGACATGTCAGTTATGAATGGAAGGTGCCATCTGTTTCGTGGAAATTATTTTTTTTACGGGTAAATTATTTTGTCCTCATTGAAGTATTCGTTTAAAGTGGATTGTACTGTATTTTAAGTATATTTTGTCTGCGCCGCAATATCTACTTCTTTTGCTCTTTGATGTTTGTAAATCCGTCGTGCTCACAATTAAGCTTGAAGGAAATGATTATTTGGATAGTTTTTATGAAAGGCTTTCTTAGAAGGCTTGGTCGTATTGCTACGGTGACCCAATGAACTTTTTGTTTTTACATGACAATCGTGAAAGTCGCGTTGTTTTTAAACATAAAATCTCACATTTTAGTTGATCTAGACTTATTAACAAGATTGAAATTCTAATTAAGAAAAATAAAACTCGTAGTCGAATTGGCCAATACGAAGTATTTTGAAATTTAAATTTAAAAAGTTACTATAGTTTCGACGCAAGCATAACTTAACACTTGATGATAATTGTTAGTGCGTCATCATCAGACAATTACTAAGAAAATATATCTGTATGTAAAAACAATATAAAAATCTAAAAGTACTTACAATTTTTAAGTTTAAGTTAAACAGGTATACAAAGTGTATTAAAAATTCTAACATGTAATTAAATTTGAAAATTTTTTGTTGTGACATTACGTTAGATTTTGAACATATTGAAAAATATAACGGGGAGAAGCTCATTAGCTTCAAAGACCCAGTATATAAAAGAATGATAATAATTAATAAGTAAATTAGTAACATTACTCGCGAGGTCACAACTGCCATGATGACAAAAGAGAACGAAGTAATGAAGATGACAACCACATAAATGATAGTCGGTAATACAGAAATATGCACTAAAACTAACTAACCTAAAAGATGGCACCAGGGGCAAGGCATCTGAAACCGGCAACCAATTTAAAATATGAAACAATTATTGGTAATTTAAAAATAATTGATAAAGATTGGTCTGATTATTTAAAAGTAAATTAGGGTCGGAGGATTTAATATAAATATTTTCTAAAAAGTCAAGAATAAAAAAAATTTTTGTGATTACTGTCAAAAGGATGAATTAGGGAACATTTTGAAGGAATATGTTGTTGAGAAATAATATGTTCGGCAAAGGTAGACTTAATGGAAGAAGGATTATGTAAGTATTTTTCTGGTTTTTTGATGTATCTGAAATGTTTTTTTAATCTAGTATTAAAACTTCGTGATGTTTTTCCAACTTAAATTGCAGGAGCATAAAAGTTTGTAAATTCCTCCTTTAGAGTCGGGAGAAGAAAGTTGAGAATTAAAAGAAAAAATTTGATTCAAATTGGAAATTGAGGAATAACTAATTTTGTGGTTGATGAGAGGTAAAAACTTTTGGATATATTTGGCAAAGGGTTTAATGTAAAGGAGGGAAATAAAATTGTTAGTGTTAGAGGAAGGATCATTATGATCTAAAATATTAAGTGTGGTGTAAGTGGAAAGATTACGTTTAAATTTAATTTTTTATAGAGATTATAAATAACTTCGAAAGGAAAACCATTTTTGTGTGCTAAATAGAAAATAATGTTTAATTCATTGTGAAAGTTATATTGTGACCAAGGTATGTTAAATAATCTATTGAAAAAATAATGGACAGAATCTAATTTGTGAGAAATGTAATGGTAAGAATCGAACGAGATAACATGTGTGGTAGTGGTAGGTTTTCTAAAAATATCAAAGGAAAAAAATGAATGACTGTGTAAAGTGAATGAAACGTCTAAGAAAGAAATCGTGTTATTTTTGGTAAATTCTAAAGTAAATTGTATACGTTGTGAATTTGATTAAGAAAATTTAAAAATTTTGAACGTTAAGTGTGGAACCTTTAAAAATACAGAAGACAGATTTCATCTCGGTTAAATTCTGAGAAATTGAGAGAGGGAAAATAATCCCTCATTTGAATGTTATATTTAAGAAATTATTCTGTAGGTTAGGTAGCACCCAATCAAACTTCGAATCTGACGCGTGATAAGGACCTTTAGTCATATATAAAAGTAAGTGAGAAACATCTAGACCAGCCCCTCGCCGTTGAGTTAGTTTGACCTGTTGCGACGCCGTGTTGCGTTTTTAGTTGCATTGCGCAACAAAGGCATCTTGAAACTTATCGACTAAAATGTCTCTTAGGAACCTCGTAACATGTTTTTGAATGTTTTCAATGCGTTTCTTTCAGGTCTCCATTTAGTCGGGGAAACAAAAAAAATCGCACGAGGCCAAGTCGGTGTTGTAAGGGGGTTGGAGATTAGCGGGGTATGTTTCTCCATGCCAGGAAATTGAAAACGATTAAGGTCATGTGGCTGAGGGATTGTCATGATAGACATGTTCAGAATGTCACCAATTTGCTGGATCTTAAATCGACGGCAGGAATGCAAAACTTTGCACACACTATTTACATAGTTTTGGTTGATTCTGGTTATTCCTAGGCGTCTAGAACGGTTTTTGTCGGAGAACTTTTCTCTACTCTCCTTCAACGCTTTGTAATCTATCGGACTGTAACCTTAAAATGCACTTGTCTTTAAAGGCCTCTTGAAGCATTGTCACCTCTTTTTGGTGAAAAATTATTTTTTTTTGTAAGCACAGATGAATTTGGTCCGGTTATGTTTTTTCGATATGAATTAGACTATAGTATAACAAATTTCATTTACATTGTATTGCACGTGTGTTCAGGGTCAAATTTGGTGGAATATTGTTTTTAGTCATTTGATACTTTTCTTAATTCAGATTTATAAAGGATGTTATCGTCACGTTTGAGCAATTAAGTTGTTGTGGAAAATGTCGATTTCATAGTTCTCACCAGTCGATTTCTTTAAATTCTGCTTCGCAGTTTGCGTTTAGTGTGCTGGATCAAGGAAGTCTTTGTTTTTGTTCTACGAATTACGGTCGGTGTGGCCGACGTTATCAGCGGAATTGGCGATAATTGGCGGTTTAAATTCTAGGTAAACGGTTTTTGTTTGTCAATTCTACAAAAATTGTAACGCAGTAATTTTTTTGTAACGTTGGTGGTGTGGAAAAAACCAATGAGAGGGGTGACGCTTTCTTACCCGATGTTAGTTTTTTAGTTAGTTCCTAAGTAGATTCACGCCGAGCGACATGTAGCCAAATAGTGTGGATTAATGTTGTTTAATTAAAATTAATACAACCGCCTAAGTATCGTTAAACGCCGAATAATGTAAGTTTAAACGCAAACTTTTCGAGGGCGCAAGTGAAAATTACGTTTGATGTGTATCCACCAAAAGACATCTCGTTGTTGGCCGTGAAAGAGAATAACGTTTGATTAATGTTGAAATCAAAGTAACCACTCTTCCAATGGTGAACAATCTCTTGTGCACACGAAATTTCAATTAAGAAGCATGTGAGCTACGGGCATGTTAGACGAGACTTCGGATTAAAATCTATGGTTCCTGGTGGATGACTTTGAAAGTAAATAGATCATCTTCCGCATTTTGGATCAGAAGAAAGAAGACAGTTAACGTAAGTACTTTTCGTTTCTTCAGTGGCGGTCGCGTTGGACAAATTCGTGTGCGCGAATATAAAATAGGGTAAGTCGCGTAAGTAGGTTAGATTGTGAAGCATATTGTAATAAATTATCGGCGGTTCCATTGGTAGAGACCCCATCCTGTACTGCATGATCGTTTAGTATTATGGGCGTCGCATGCAATTAGATTTAGGACTCCGGGTATTTCCCTGTGTAATTGTTTGTATTGTGATTATTTTGTTTAAACGTTAATAGAGAGAACCGTTAGTGTGAATTTTCTTTTTTATTTCCGCAAGTGTTTGCTTTTCTTCCTTGTCTTTAGTGAGCAGTTGTCTAACCAAAGAAAAGATTAGGGTGGCGCCTGGCAAAACCGATCGTGACCTAAGGGATGAATTTTTAGCCTTTGAAAGGTGAGTAAGAGACAAGTCCTAATCCACCCCAAGCCGCTAACTAGCCGGCATATTCGTGTGCTACAAATTTGGTTTTTCAAATTTCGTGGTGTAACAGCATCTGGAGGCATCCTTTCTAAGTCTCACACAAAACTTAATTGCTATACTTTGTTAACGTGCATTATTCATTCCCCTTTTTGAGGAGCTGGATGCTTTAGCATTGAAAATACTTCAGCCGGACATGACTGCACATAGATACGTAATATGTACATGCGTGCATACATCAAAAGTGTGATTGAAGAACGAATAAAATAAGGAATCGATGAAGAACAAAATAATTTCCTGGCCCAGCATTCTCCTATTTATAAGTTTATTTCTACATTGGCGTCGACAAAACTCACGGTTGACCAGACGACTATTGCGGAATCACAAATGGCAAATAAACCTAGTAATCATCTCATACGACGCTCATGAGAAACACATGGGGATTTAAATAATTGACTGATTGATAAAAATTTGTTTATTTATATATTTCAATTGTTTCAAAACCAAAAAGAAAAACTTGGTTGGGCCAAGAGCACTCATGACGAAAACCGCAGAAAAATATCTTTTGTGTATTGGAAAACCAAAAAGTATCATTAAACTTTGCGGTGAACTACAAACCGAAGTAGCAAATATTTTCGAATATAATTGATTGAAAATGCTGTTATACTGCTGCCTTTTCAAATTGACTTGGAGGGTTTTGATGACCAGGTCTGGAAACCAAAGTAGCGATTTTTGAGATCAGCATGATTTGCTTGCAGAGGATGGAGGATTTTATTTGTATTAAAAAGCTTAAAAACATTTTCAAATAAACTCTAACGAATATTGAATATAATGTTAAGAATGAACGTCTACCAGCAGCGTTGTGTAGTGTATGCAAAACAAATGTATGCAGGACATACTTTTAACAAGCATTTCCAACATTTGACCCATTAGAAGGACTATAAGGTCACAATTCTTTAAGACTACTATGAACAATCTGTTCTACAAAAACTAGGTTTACTCTTGAAAGGAAGTGAATAGGAAGCACAAAAAATACATTAAAGACTACGAATGTACGTCGGACAGGACTATGATGTTAACAATGTCAATAAAAGGATACACCATTACAATCATTGCAATTTATGCTCGTACAGATAATTACATCCATCAACTTAAAACTGAATTCTATATACTCGTACAATAGCAAGTGTACCTAAAAATCATGACATAATTTTAATTTTAGCATGGTGGGTTCTAAAGCACCAGAAGGAGGGAAAATGTTAATGGAATTCTGCAAACAACATAAATTAAAATTGTAAATTAATTAATTCAACATAAATGATCTATAGATACACATGGGAAAGGACTTCCTTACAAAAAGTCTATAGTAAACTACTTTATAAATTATAACAAAACAAATGTCAAGAATTAAATGCCAAGATTGTGGAGTCAAAAGAAGTAGAAACTGTGGTTCTGGTCGTTATTTGCAAGAAACTAAAATATTATCCCCGTAGAAAAACCAAAACAAATGTCGAGTACAAACATGAACGGAAAAGGACAAAGCGCACATGACGAAGAAAAAGACAAACGACCAATACTGGAACATATAAAATCAAAATTTAAAAACAGTCCTGCATGCAGCAGCAATGAAAAGAAAAAATCAAAAAAAGCTCTCTTGGTTCACTGCAGAATTAGAAAAAATTATATAATATAGAGAACAATCAAATGGATGAAATCCTGTGAAACAAACAAAATATTTAACTCAATGGACAGCAATTAATGGGAAAAGTACTACACAAATTTATTAACAAAACTAGGTCATACAAAACGAATATAATAGCACCACAATAAAATCAAACTTCTAATAAGTACATAACTATAATCAAAAAACAAACGTTTACCGTAGAACTCCACATCGCCAGGATAAGTGAAAATTAAATTGCGTTTTATAAAAATTGTTTCAAGCAAAAGCTATAGACAATAGAATTTCCAACAACTTTTTTTTCTCAATTTTATTGTAAAATTGATATTGGTCACGTGATTGTTATATCTCGGTAATTTTAATCGTATCAAAAATAGTTTAAACAAACAAATATCTATAATTAAATTATAAACTTTTATTTGAAACAAAATGTGCAACATAAATATTTTGCTAAATATTTAAAAAATTTGAAAATCTGTGTAGGTTAACGGCCCTTTTGGTTACATACATTATTTCCCAAAACTTATCAGATTTTTAAAATTATAAATAAGGTCTTTGTACAAAGTTTAATAAAAATATGACGGGTGGTTTTTTCTATATCTTATTCAAATACGGACGGACGGCCGGCCGGTCGTCCGTAAGAAATGAAATTTATTTTTGTTTTGTTATAACGTACTAACTCAAATTCGTCGGAAAAAGTCTAAAAAGGGGTGTTAAAATTTTCGGTTTGGAAAAAAAGATGTAGAGACGCAATTGAAGAGGATGAAAAATGATAGATCTGCGGGTCCGAGACACATACTCATCGAACTGATCAAATACGGAGAAGAAGTATTCATTGACAGATTAACGGGGCTGATGAATAAATGCTGTAAAATTAGTAAAGTACCCCAGGAGAGGCAACCAGCTTATGTCGTCTCAATGTTTAAAAAAGAAGATAGGAAAGACCCAGGTTGTTATATGGGAATCAGTATCATCGCAAGTATAAGCCATTTGTGTGGTAAGTTTTTGAACAGAACAGTAAACTATATTTGGTATTTTGACAATGCTGTAAATACCTTTATTCGAATTGTAAGTGAATCATACGACAAAAGTTAAATGTTACTTTTATTTACACACATAATACACCGATTAACAACTGGGTTAAAAGTGTTAGGTTACTAACGTACTACTGCATTTACGATATTTATGTTTTACTCGATATTTTGTTGCCGTATTTATAAGCTGAAGCCCGAAGCGTTTGCAGTATTACGAACTTCAACTTGCTTGGTAAAGCTGCTTCTTATGCGACCTAGATATGATGAAACTGTTTACTTTATTGATGCAAATTGTGAAACTTAAAATCTAAACGTTCGCTAAATTAATGTTGGTGACGAAATGTTATTCCCTGGGCAGTGGTGAAAAATTTTACCACGATATAGATGCTGGGTTGTATGCAGATTTATTTAACGCTGGTTGGAAAATGTACGTGTCTTTAAGAACGGGTGATGGTGTGTGACTTTCTTTCCGTTTCTGGTGGTCGTGTCGTAGTGGCTGCTGTACTCGGTGATGTTCTTAGTGTTGTTGCTTGATGTATGTGTTGTTGTTGCTGCTGGTAGGTGCTTTGATGCGGAGGCTGTGTTTTGCCGTTGTTTCGATGTTTTCGATGGTGTAAGGTCATCCGGAAAACTATCGAGGATGCTGGCGTTTCTGGGCTGCTGATGTGACGTGTTGAGATGCCGCGAAAGCTGCTATGGATGTGTGTTGAGTGTTGATGAAACGTCGCAACTGGGCTTTGTAAGCTTCGTGAGGTATGTGGATGCGCCCATGGCACCTGTATGCGACAGGCAGTTCCTCGTAGCTTAAGTCAACAGTTGCGTGGCTAATGAGGGTGCAAGCGCGTTGCTCCAGTGATTCCTGTATTTGACGAACGGGTCTGGAACTGGAGTCGCAAGTTTCATGTCATGTCGGCGAGCGCTTTGTTCCAGCACAGTGGTACGATGAAGTCTGGGGCTGTTAAGTTTCAAGTGTCAAATATGCGTGCGTGATTGCGGACAGCTGTGTCATTTCGAGACGTTAGTTTGTTTTTGATCGATGTGTTTTCTGAAGTAGCGGACGTGGCGTTATAGATGATGCAGCGAGTGATTTGTTAGCGGTTGCAGCGTTGGCGTTTCATCGTGGCGGTGGTTATTTGTTGGATGATGGAGTTGATGAAACGGTTTTGTTGCGTTATCCATCGTCTAGGGCCGTGGGATGAGTTACATCGCTGTTGAAAATGTAGGCGGTGTTTTGACGCACTTGTAATTCTATTTATATTAGAGTGTCCGGACCTTTGTGGTGGTAGGAGGTGCAAAGGATTGCGCGAATTGCTGCCGAGCATTATTATGATTGTACCAAGAGACTGATACAGAGTTGCTTCAGAAGCACATGCTTCTAGTATTCAACACAAATCATTATAAGTTTGTTTGTAAATTACTTAGCAAATAAACGTGCGACGGAAAAGTATAGCCCTGTTTAATTTGATGTACAGTCCACAACTACAATTACTACTAACTCTCATTCCAGGCGGGTTGCGAACACCTCTGTGGTCAGTAGTGGTATCTAATTTTATTATGTAATTTAGTTAGTTGTCTGATTAAGAGTTTCGTTTATATAATTCTTTTTTATTTTGAATTGCCCAGCTAATTAATTTGATTTTTATGCAAAATGAATAATGGAATAAAATGGTTTTATTAATTATTACTGTTTTTTTTATAATTGGTCATTACACCGTTTACCTACGACGTTGTAAATAAAAACACCTCCTAACCACAAATTTTTATATTACCACAAATTTCAATTTTTGTTTTACAATTGTAACCTTTTTTTTAAATTAATTATTAGCGCGCGTAAACATACGACTAATACGCAAGTTGCAACATTTACTAAAAATTGGGTTGGTGTCTTTTAGTTTGTATTCACACCACTACTCAGATGGTAGTGACTTAACCTCGTTACGTTTACCAGCGCAAAAACAAACTATTTTAACGTAATAACAAATAAACTGAAACTGACCTTATTTCTTAAATGGTACGTTTGGTTGTGATGATCGTTTTCCCTTTTTCTTACGTGCGAAAAACACTATCTTTAGTTAGCACATAATAATAATAATAATAATAATTCATTATCTATCAATGAATACATAGATAGTCAAGACTAGATTAGGAATCATCACTAAGGTAGGTACTTTTGTATATTATAATAACATTTATACAATAAGAATTTTTTTAAAGTCATTTTAAATTTTTTTTTGATTTTGTGTGTTTTCTTTTATATTAGTTGGTAGGTTGTTATACAATTTTATGCACATGCACCTTGGACTTTGTGTTGGGACCAGTAAGTTGTTTTGTTGCCGAGTGTGGTAGATATGGTTGTCTCTATTTTTACAAAGTTCATCATAATTATTCCTTACATACATACAAGTATAAATATACAAACTATTTAAAGTCATAATTTTAGGTTATCAAACAACGGTTTGCAGTGTTCATTATATATAGTACTTTTTGATAGTATACGTATAACCCTTTTTTGTATTATAAATATATCTTTTGCTTGTGGAGCACATCCCCAAAACATCAACCCATAGAGCAAGCTTGACTAAAAATATCCGTAGTAAATAGTCTTTAGTATAGCTTCGGGAACTTGGTATCGCAGCCATTGTAACAGGTAGCAGATACTGTTGAGTTTTTTTCGTAGAACGTTGATATGGTGTCCCCATCTCAGTTTGGATTCAATATGTATTTCTAACATTTTAACAGTAGAGTTGGGTTGTAGACTAGTTGGACCACATTTGATTAAAGGAGTTCGATTTTCTAACAGTAATTTATTTTTAGTTTTAAAATTCACTGAAGAAGTTTTAGATTCATTTAGAAATAAGCAGTTATTTTTGCACCACTCATTTATTAGTATATTGATGTTATTGGATTAGCTTGTAAGCGTTTGAAGTTCATCTGCGGATATGAATGCAGAACGTTGTTTTCAATGTCGTTTATATACATTAAAAATAGGATAGGTCCTAATGTCGATCCTTGAGGTATCCCAATTTTTATAGTTCTAGATGTAGATTTTAGGTTTGTGTTCTTAGTATTTATACCGACAAACTGAGTTCTGTTATGTAGATACGTTCTAATCCAGTTCAGACAAGATCCTCTGATTCCGTATTGATGTTATTGGATTAGTTTGTGAGCGTTTGAAGTTCATCTGCGGATATG